>JAGFMF010011617.1:5160948-5245284 GCA_019455555.1 Galemys pyrenaicus | reverse complement strand
GTTGATCTGCCTGTTCTGCTCCCCGCTCTCTGTGGTGAATCCTCTCACCACCCCCACACCTCTGGCCTGTTCCCCAGTGCTTGTATGCATAAATAAATAAATTTTTAAAAAAAATTTATAAAAAAAAAAAAGAAAGAGCAAGTTTGGGCTCAGGGAATTATACTTGCAGAATGGTGTGCATGAAATAATATACTCCCTTTCCAAATTTTCTAGTCTGAGAAAATGAGGGAAAAAGATACTGTAAAAGACTGCCACACTGGAGTAGGGGCATTAAAAAATGGCTTCTAAGGCTTTTAACGCTAATATTTTATGATTTATGTTGAATAAACAGTTACATTTGAACCAAAGAAAAATTTAGGATGTTAATATAAGATAAACTCTTATGATATTGGCTCATCTTTTTTGGACCGTGTTTATTTGTACCATCTCCAGTGAACTTTATAAGATGCACATAGAGGAAATACTGTCATTATTCCATGAAGTATCCACTGACTGGGTTTGGACAGATGACCTGCTCTGAGGGGTTGTAGAAGAGGTAGTTGTTGAATCATTAACAAGAGCTTACTTTCTGGTGCCATGTGAATAGTTGGAACACCCTTAAGAGGGATATTCTGTTCTTGTTCCATATTACAGATGAGGACACCAAGACTTAGAGACGTTAAGTATACTGGTGTAAGGTCAAGGCCACACTGCTGTTAAGTGGCAGGATCCGTGTTAGAACCAGACAGTGTGATTTCAAAGCTTGTGTTTGCAACCTCGGGCCTGTCTTTCTGTGGTCAGCATGAGATCTCAATGGATGAATTTGCAGAATTGTAAAGTGAAAGAACAAACAGCAGTCTGCTTGCCATCAGCCAGTCACATGATCAAGATGCAAAATTGACAATTATAATTTTTTTTCCCCTCCAAATGTGGAGTTCTGGGATCTGTGTCAAAGGTTAGCAAGAAAGTTAAAAAAAAAAAATACAGCCTTTCAAAGGTCCCCAGAAAATCTGGCACCTACACCTCAAAATGTTCAACGACAGCTACACATCACTCACCTGGAATATTCAGCATGTAGATGTTAGGAATTTTTGCAGAACCTGTGTCTAGTGTTCTGAGCATCCAAATCTTTGATGTGTTTAATGACAGCAAATAGACTAAGGGGACCATACACTGGTAGCTCAGAGTCCCCGGAAGTGCACTGGACATTTTCTGACTTAGTCCAGGCTTCTGGGTGCTTTTGTTCTTGTGCTTTTGCCTGATCACCTTACACCTTATTAAAATGCTGTGGATGGCTTGCTTCTACATGGAGCACCTAGCTATGTTCCTTTAGTTTATGTTTCCTCATTTTCTGCTGTTACCACCTTGTTTTCTCTACTATATTTGCCAGTTCACATTCCCAAGTCTGTTTTCCCCTCTGACTTACTGTCCTGGTGATCTTTTGGCTCCTATATTAGTGACATAAAGTAAAATTGGATGATGTTACCTTGGTGTTTCTATAAAATTGAGTTAAATAGCCTATGTACCTAAGGAAGGAATGCTGAATATTTACATTCTTTAATATGGCAATCATGGGATTCCGTTGGCTTTGATTTAAACTAATTAAGTGAAATAAAAATCTCTAGCCACACTAGTGCTCAGTAGCCCCATGGCTGTAGCTGCTGTAGTATAGCTAGTGGCCAGCACCGATACAGTCCATCTCCACCAGCTCAAAGAGTTCTCTTGGACAGGACAGGGCTTGGAATAACTTTGTGCTTTTGGGACCTGGGTGTAGACCTTACTAGATAGAGACAAGTTCAGTGCTGGCTATTCTGTAGCTGGTTAAGTTGCCTTCTGGCCCCTACTTTCCTTATTTGAAAATGGGAATAATAAATAGCTTATGTTGCAGGGTTATTCTGAAGATTAAATGCAATGCCACATGTAAAGCATTTGTTCTCTCAAGGAACCCTTGTTCTGTCTTTAAGTCATGGTATATCTTAAACTATCATCCAAGTTGATAGTTTAGGGCTCTATGGTTTGTAAAACCTTATTCTCTAAAAATTGTCTTCCACAGTGCTGACAGATGATGTACAGTAGACCATATACTTTAGTAATTGTTCTTTTAATGGGCAGAATGGCCAAGATAACTTTTTTTTTATAGTCCCAATGTTTATTTTTATTTTATTTAGTTCATTTGTTTGTTTGTTGTCTCTGTGTACTACATAAGAGTGAAATCATACTCTTAATCTTTCTGGATTATTTCACTAAACATAAACTCCTGTAGGTCCATCCGTATTTTTGCAAATGGCAGAATTTCACCTTATTTTATAGCTCACTAGTATTCCTTGTGTATATATATACCACATCTTTTCATCCACTCATCAGCCAGTGGACACTTAGGGAAAAACAGTCAATGAGTAAATGCTTTCTAAGAGAGTAGGCCTCATCTAGCAAGAAACCTTTTCCTTAACTTTTTTGTAATCTGAATACCTATTTCTTAAGCCATATTCCAAAGAAGATCAGATGCATAAAGGCTCTTTTTGATAAAGTAAATTTGGGAAATGCATTTCTTATACTTCTTGGAGATCTATAATGTTCTGAGAAATTCTGCCAGAAGAAAATGTGTTTAATACAGTTTTTACTCAGTATTTTGAACTTTTATAAGCATGCAATGCCTCCCTATTTGTATAGGACACCTAGTAAATACTGCTTTTTCAGAAACTGTTTTTAGAATATACTGCTTTAAGGGCATGGTCACCCACTGTTTTCTGGAGACATCTGCTGAGAAGTCTCATTGAAAAGCATTTCCTTCTGCAAGAGCTCCTAATTCTAAGATAACAAAAGGGATGAGGTGCATACAGCTCAGTCTCTTTTGTACTTCATTAAAGAAAGGATAAATCTGAAGCTGGTTCAGGACCTGAAAGTAACCTATTTTGTCAAGGTTTAAGGTTCAGTAAACAGCGATTGAGATCTCTTGTATTTCAGACAACAACAAAGACTGTTTTTGTACTTCGAGACCAGAGGCTAATGTAACTGTGTGTTTCCTTGGGAAGACCAGCAGTTTCCAAAGCTCTCTGCCTTCAGCAGTTTGTCTTTACAATGCAGAGCCCATTGGGTCTGACGTTGGTGTGATAGAAAAAGGGGAATGTAATTCAACTCGTGTTAGTGAAATGATTGCTTTGAATATAGCTCTACCTGTGTTGCCTCTAATAATCTGTAAGATCTAAAGTAATGGTCTAAACTTTGTTCTCTGTACCACATAACATAATGGGTGACAGATAAATCCACTCATATAAGCACATTATGAGATGGATTTAACTAGTAGTTTTCAGTTTCTCCACCATCTTGGAAGTGCTAACGCAAAGAATAATGAGCAAATACCAGTCAAGTTTCTGGATTATATACACAAGTATATATCTATTTACATGCTAGTATAGATTATATGTGTATCTATCTGAGTGTTCATTTTCTCTCCCTCTCCTTCTCCCTGTCATCTATCTCAGGGGTCAGAAAACTGTTTTTTGGTTTTGTTTTTGTTTTTTAAAGAAACAGTAACTAATTTTGGCCTGGCAGGCCACACTGTCTCTGTTGCAGCCACTCAGCTCTCCATTTGTAGCTCAAGAGCAGCTGTAGACAATACACAAATGAATGTGTTCCAAGACAACTGAAAAATAGGCAGTGAGCCAGATTTGGCCCACAGGCTGGAGTTTGCTGACCTGTGATCAGAATAAGTGCCAGTTATAGGCAGTTTCTGAAATGTTTGTCTGAGTCATTCTTATGCTGAAGTGGAACTTGGGGAAAACCAAAAAGCATTTCAATGAATTCCTGGCAGTCATGCCTGTACTATGGGCACATCATTATTGCTAATATTTAGTGATCAGGCATGACTCTAAGTGCTCATTTAGCTGTCACAACAACCCTATGATTAGGTACTATTTTTATCATTCTCATTTGTACAAGAAACTAGGGGTTAGCATGTTGGAGGTCACACCAGCTGCAGCAGTGTGGTACCAGGGTTCCATCACCCCCAGAACCATGCTAACTTTCAAGGGAATTTCAGCAAGAACAAGTCTCCTTGGTGTAGTGGCCAGCACAGCACTCCTAGTGTGGTGCTTGCCTTTGTAGACATCCTGGGGCATTCATCTCTATTTCTCCAGGCCCATGCACAATTTTGCTTGAACCACATGGGTCTTGTGGTTATTTTCTAATAACTTTGGGCAAATCAGGGGCTTGGAAACACTTTTTGTCCCATAGAGTGAGATTACATATCCCCAAGTCTTCAGCAGTTTTACTTTCAAGACCCTCCAAAATACCTCCTTTGTTTTCTCAGACAAGAGGAATTCCTCCCTTGTTTTAATTCCTCTCTAGCTTTAGTTCCAGGTGTATTTGCTGAAATTTAATTTATTGGTGTGAGGCTTTTCTTCCAGAAGGTTGAAGGTTGTGAGATTTTAGGTAGCAAGGAACATTCTGTCACACATCAGCTAGCATAGGGTTGACACCAGACAGTTGTTCAATAAGTGTATTTTGAATGTAGGAATAAGTGAGTGAAAGAATTTTCAGTAAGTCCAATAAATAGGAGTAATCATTACATACTTTAAATCAGGGGATTTGGAACTTCTTTTGGGTGAAGGTGACCTTAAAATATACCTAGGAGAATCTGTTCTGCTTTATTAAAGGTCATTAAGGAGATAAGTAGAGTCTGATACCAATAAACTTCTCTAGGAGATACAAATAAATAGTAAGAATTGCTTTTAGAGTTACTTTAGGTATTACATCTGTATTTAACTTTAAAGATGTGACTTTTCTTCTGTGTGTGCTTGTGCATTTACCTGCCTTTAAAAAAATACCATAGAGACCACATAGATAGATAAGGGCTTCACTCAACCTTTAAAAAATTATTTTTATAAGTGTAGGGTAAAGGTTGATCAGTTTTTCCACCCTCCCACCGCTGATGATGGACACCTGCGGTGCTGCGAGCATTCCAGGTTGGGCATGCGCAAGTGGGCGCACCTGTGTTGGACACGGGCATAAATGGGTGGTGTCAGGAGGACGCCAGAACTGTGAGAACTGCGAGGACCAACTGACAGAACTGATGAGAGCAGCAGCAGCAGTGAGAGAAGCAGCAGCCGAGAGGGTGAGACGCGCTGGGGGCTGGGAGGCCTGCCAGCCTCCCTGCCCCCCGGCACCCCTGCCTGCCATGTACCTGGCCACCTCTACTAAATAAAGCATGAAAAGCCACCGAGGGCTCCAAGACTCTCCTTCCCTGACCCATCTGCCCAGAACCACCAGAACCATCCCGACCCTGCCTCCAGTGCTTCCATCCTGCCACTACAGACAGCATCATGACACGTCTCTGGGGTCACGAACTATCCTGCATTCTTTTTTGTTTCCCATAACTTATCTTTGAACATAGTAGATGCTTAATAAACAAAACAGGACTTATGTTCTTACAGATTTAAGTTTAATGAAGAATATGTACATATTAATGGTATGCCCTTACATGCACCAAGCAGAGAGCTAGATCTTGGCGATACAGTGCCTATAAAGTGACTTGACAGCTTTTCTTGATTATCTTACATAGGATAGGTCCAATAATAAACACGTGTGAGTTACTATATTCATTAGAGGTACTGCTTTCCCTAATACATCATGAAGAAATGATGATACCTCTCTTGCCGTCTCCTTTTTGTTCTAACCTCTCTGAGTCAATTTTTCATCCTTTTGTTTCTTAGGTTACCCCCTGTGACAAACATAGTATGGCAGTATTAAATACTTGTGAGTTAGCGAACATTCTTGGAAAGGTAGAGCTGGTGGGTTAGCCTGGAACGAACTTTGGTTATGGGCAGGCAACTGGGTTTAAATCCACCTGTCACTGGCTGGCTATGGTAAGGAGCAGTCGAGCATCTCCTGTCCAGCTGGAGAAGAGTATGGTCATTGGGAACAAAGTTGAAGAACTAAACTTTGCAGGAAATGATTATGTGGTCCTTCGGTGCTGTAAGAATGTTAATGACATGGTTGTGTGAACGCTGGGGTATGCATGCATAGAAGGAAGAGTAGTCATAGCTGGAGGAGGAGGAAAGCTGGGAACTTGGATATCCTGAAAACACATTTCCTACATGGCATCAACTTGGGAGAGGAAAAACAACAAAAAAGAAAAAAAACACTATGAAATCATGATAGGAGTCAAAGATGGCATTTCTGTTCTCTTGCCTCATTTTCTAAATCATCTCTGCAGGTCCCTTCCAAGGTAAGATTTGAAAGAAGGAGTGATTTTCTAGAGGATAGGACTTAGAGTAAAAAAGAAGGTTAAATGCCAGGGCTCTGATTATTCATGCCACTGGGATAAATCCAGGGCACATGCTTGTAGTGTTTCCATTTCTACGAATTAAGGAGCTCCAAGTGATCTTCCTAGCAAGAGAGTAATCATGGTTAGAATGGTGTTGGATTAGAACTGCTAGAATTGAAATGAGTACCTTTTGCAAAATACTTTCATAGACATTATCTCATTTATAGCTTAGAGTATCCCTGTGAGGTTAGGTACTAATATATCCATTATAGGCAGAATTGAGGTCCAACTTAAATGATTTGTCTAAGGCCACATAACTAATGTGTATCATCGATAGAACTTGAATCCCATCAGGTCTTCTGATTCAAAGTGCATGTTCTTTTCACCTTGATGGTCTTCTGGAAAAATGTTGTGGTTTAATATGGGTATGACAGGCCAGTACCTTCATTATCTCTAATAAGGCAGTGCACATGTAAGCTATTGTAGAAAGTTTGGTACATGTGTAGTACTGCTTAAAATGGTAGACCATGGACACAGTCTTGTTTGAAAGTTGATAGCATTAGTTTTGGGGTTTGTACCCTTAATGCATTTAAAGCTGTGTGGCTTCAAGCAAATTAATTAACATGTCTGTCTTGTCACCTGTTACTGAGGCATGAGTTAATATACATAAAGGTCTCAGAAGTCTTCTGGAGTGTAGTATATTAGTGATTATTTTTATTATCGTTATGATCATGCTTGTTTTTATTGGAGCAGCCAGGTAGCCAAATGATTGTGTTCATGGAAATATAGGGCTCCTTACCCTCCATACATTTTGTTTGAGAAATAATTTATTTTTAATTGCTATAATTTAGCTGTGATATCAGTTGGTCAAGAAAGTATCTGACTATGCTGTGCAGTTGCTTACTTGTATCCTTCCTTCCTCTTTATTCCCCTGCCTCCCTCCGCCATCATTTTGTTCCTCCCTTTTGTTAAGGCTACAGGATAATAGGGACACAGATAAAGGATAATAGGAGAGTATCATCTGTGTAATGCAGTGGAAGCGGCATTCCCAGTACAGGAACATCCTGGTAGAGGCATGGCAGCATGAACTTCCTGTAGTTGCACCCGCATAGGTGCAAGGTGGTCCCTTATTACTGTTCCCCATGAACCTAGATGGTGCTCACTACAGACATCGAAGCCGGCAGTGTAGGCAGGGACCAGCTCATGAAGTACATTCTGCCCTGGAGAATTTTGATCTTATGTTGGAAATCATGGGGAGCTATCTTACAATCTGGGGAATTAATTGATCATATTAACTTTTTGGAATCAGAGTAGAGGGTGTGAAAGGCAGATGGAAATTGACAAGAAATAAGTCAGGGATGTGGGGCAGGGGAGTAGGAGAAAAATGATTAGGACCAGAGCCAAGATAGTGACAACAAGAATGGTAAGGAGAGGGTGAGTGTTTGGGGGTGCACAAAACAAGGTGTCGGCTTGTCTCCCATTTAAAATCAGGCAGAGGGTTGAGGCATGAATTGATAGTTATCCTTGTGGTATAAAAGAGAATATCTCTCAACATTTTTCTAAGAGAAGGACATGAAAAGGAGGCAGGCACAGCAGGAATAGCTTCAAGGGCCCTGAATGAAAGAAGAGGCATTACAGAGCCAATGACACATTTAGAAATAATGTTGTTGAGGCTTCAGAGTGTGTAAGAGAAGAAGTTTCTGAGCGGGAGCAGTAGTTGGTGAAGATGAGAGACAGGGTCACAGAAAAGGAAAGTGATCAAGTAATGAGGGATAAACAAGAGGTGTGGAAGAAGAAAAGTGCCAGGGGAGGCATGCTGTACGAATGGGAAGCTGAACTCCCTTCCGAAGGGGCTGTCTTTGTAGAAGAAGCACAGATGAGGACAGAAAGGGAAGAAGAGATTCCCGAGAGGGAGATGGAGGCAGAAACTAAAGCAGGTGGAGATGACAAGACAGCCTTTTGTGGGACACATGTGGCAAAGGGTAGACAGACACTGGAGAGAGAAAGAAGCATAGAGGTTGGGATAAAGCTGGGGAGCACTCAAAGGCAGCCAGAGAAAGCAGAGGGAATATACAAAGGAACCTTGAATAGTTCAGTGAGATCGCATCAATAGGGACAGAAGAGCCGACACAAGGGCTGGGAAGAACAAATAGTGTGAAACACCAAAGACCTGGTTGTCATTTTTGCCCAGGAACAAGGCTGTCTGGGAGTTTGTTAATGTTCTGGCTGAATATGGACTGGTCAATAGGAGCAGAGTCAGAGGAGGATGTGATTCTTGTGTAACAAACACCAGGTGGATGGGTGAAAGGAAATCTGTTGAAAGATGTATGACTCAAGGTTAATTTACTTGAAGGAGAAATACTCTTATGAATGCATATGCCCCACAGGAGAATTGGGCAAGGGGAAATGTATACAAGCCGATGAGGCCTTAGCTGAATGGGGAGGGGGTGAGGTTCATTATTGGGTGGGGATTCCAGCAGTTCATCAGTGTACCTGGAAATGAAGGCAAAGTGAACTTTTGACACTTTGTTTAAAATTTTTTATATGACTTGAGGAGAAGATCGTTGAATATAGCAGGTAAAATAATGGGCTCAGTTATAGATACCTAATTTTTTGACTTTCTGGTGGGATGACCTGGGGCCAAGCTTTCTGAAGTCTGAACATTTTACATTGTTACTATGATGATCAGAAGAGGGAGGAGTGTGTGTGTGTGTGTGCGTGTGCATGCACATGTGTGTTTTTAAACACATATAAACCAAATATGTAATTTGGCGATACTATATTTTAAGACTGAATACACAAGGTATGTAGTTCAAAAGTCAAAGATGGACTAGTGAGAATTGTCTGGGTGTTTTAGATAGGATAATTCTTTTTTTAAAGATTTATTTATTTATGCATATAAAAACTGGGATATGGGCCAAAGTTGTGGGAGGTGAGAGGATTCACCAGAGACAGAGTAGGAAGCAGAACAGGCAGATGGACTGAGATATACTGCTGAGGGGAGCAGTGGGCAAGGCAGGAGAGGTCTGCTGGGCCGTGTGGGTCTCCTCCCTGGCCAGAGATCAAACTCATGCTGCAGTGGCTGTGGATGTTTCATAGTGCATTGCTTAACCCCTTGTACCACCAGGAAGGCCCCTAGATAGGATAATTCTGAACCTCCTCCTCTTGCTTCTCCTCCTCCACTTCTTCCACCTCCTCCTCCTCTTTACATTGACTCTTAGTCTTCAAATAAGTAACAGGAAGCTAGTGGAACTGGGGCTGCAGCGGTTTAGTGATTTGCCTGAGGTCTCTCAGTGGAGGAGCCTCTTACTAAATACCAAGTCTTACTCTTAACCTTGGAGAGCTGGAGTTTGATCTTTAGAAAATAGGATGGATGATTCATGCTGGTCCCATTGCCCAGCTTCCTGTAACTTGGCTCCTTGTTTATCCCCACCACCAAGCCTGGTGCCTCCTAGGGGACTAGTGGCTGCAGACATGCTCCTGAAGCCTGAGAAGGCTGAGTGGTTCTACTGCTTAATGCTGCTTAGGCTTCAGCTTCCAGAAGGTAAAGCCAGGACTCGTGGGCAGCTTTGTTTTCTTCTTCGTTAAAATATCCTGGCATGAAGATATAGTCTGCCATGAAAAAAGGAGAGGAATTATTATTTAAGATGTGAATAGAGGAAGGAACACTGGCTCAGGATAAGGATGGATGGCCCTGGGAGACTTGTTTCATGTTTTTAGTCTCTGCTTGTTCACTGGCAAAATGGAGTTGATTTATTTGATTTCTAGGATTCTGTCTAGTTCTACAGGGTTCTGTTAGGGAATAATGAATATAACCCTAACTAATCGGCTCTGTTTGGTCTCTGGTTCTATTGATGCCAGTTTCCTAGGACTGTCCTTCAGTTTGTAGACTCCATTAAAGCTGATTGGAATTGTGTCTCATCCTTCTTATGGATAAACCTAGACAGGACCCTCCTGCAAAGGGTCTAAGTGGTGCAGAGAGAAAACAAATTGACACTTACTGTCCTGTTGTATAATTATGACTGTCTGACCGACTGGCTTGGACCCTTTGAGGGGATGAGGACTGTGCCTTATTTATGTTTAAATCCCCAAGTCTACAGCAGTGCCTGTTAAGTGTCTGATGAAAGAAAGATTGAATGGATGAATTCCATCCATATCATTTACAAACTGCTCACTCTGCGTAAGCACTTGACATCCATTACTTCATTTAGCCAAAACAACTACCCAGTGAAGTATAAGCTATTCTTTTTTTCCATGTTTTGTTGTATATGCAGACACCGGGCAGTTCAATCACTCATCCAAAGCTTTGCAGCTAGGGGGTGACAGAAAGTTTGGATCAGAACAATGGCTGCTGTCAGCTCTCTAACCCATGCTCTTACCTCACTGGAATGCACATCTCTCCAGAGGTGGCTAAGGACACATTTAAATATCTCCCAAAGGTAGTGATCCATTCCTTTGGAAGCAAAGTGAAACCAGCGAACTGATTTGGTAGTCTCCGTGGCACCTTGTCATTGTGGGGACATCCTTAATGGGAAATGCTACCATATGACTAGAATTAAGTTGTACTTTGTTCTAACCCAGTAACTTTTTATGTAGCCCCCTCTCTTTCTAGTTCCCAGCCTTGGAGGCTAAATTCCACCCTCACTGAGCTAGTTGCTTTCTCTCTGTATGTGTCTCATGCTGTCTCTAGCCTTTGGGTTTGCACATCCTGAAATGTAATTACAGGTTTTCTTCTTTCACTCTTCAACTTCACTGAGTTTCTTATTTACCTGCACTTCACCAAGGCCAGGCCAAGGGCTAGCACATGGTAGTTGCTAATGTTTGCTGAAGGACAGTTGCTAGTGTTTGCTGAAGGAACATGTTACAGATGACCCAAGAGGTGATATCTTAATGCTTAGAACCTGCACGGAGTGGTGCATGTATACAGTCCTTTTTTGCCACACATCTTGTTTTATACAGACTATACTGTGCCCTGTGACCTTGAATTTCTCTGAAATTCTGAACAAATAAAGGTGCTGACACAAATTCAAGAAATAATTTAATGTGGGTCATCTAGACTCAGGTTGTTGAATTTCTTCTTTTCAAGATGTGGGGCTATTTTATTTGTGTTGATTCAAAATGTTTGAATAATAGCTAATCTGTCAGACCCTCACCTTGGCACTGGGTACACACAGAAACTCTGAGAATCCTTGTCCTGGGTCTGCCTTTGACCCTCGTCAGATATCCCATGTGTGCTTTTCATAATGAAAGATTGTGGGGGAATTCATAAATCATCCCTTTTCACAGATTGCACCATGACTTTGTAGAAATATAATCGAGACTCATTATCTGTCTCTGCCCACTAGAACATTGACTCTTTGAAATGGGGAACTTCTTTTGGTTCACTGATAGTGTAGACTGTGGTTGCAGTAGGCAGGATAACAGTCCTCTGAAGCTTTCCATGCCCTAATCCTTGGAAACTATGAATATGTTAATTATATGGTCAAAGAGACTGCAGAGGGGATTATGCCTAAGGATGCTGAGATAAGGATTATTCTGGGTTACCCAGGTGGGCCCCAACATACACAAATCCTTAAAAACTGAGAACATTTATTGACAGAGGAGAATAAGGAAGATGGCAGCATGCATGGGACACAGCCTAGCATTGCTGGCTTTGCAGATATAAGAAAGGGCCACGAATTAGAAAATCAGTGAACTCTAGAAGCTAGGAAAAGTAAGGAAATGGGTCCTTTTCCAGAGGCTCCAGAAAGGCCTGCTGCCCTCTTGCCTTCAGAATTTTAGTCCAGGGAGAACTTTATTGGACATATACAACACTGAAAATCATCAAATTGTGTTCTTTTAAGCCACTGCTTTCTTGGGGCAGCAATAGAAAATGAATATAGTTGTCAATTTAGCATTTGGTGAAGAAATAGTGAATGAGTTGTGTATCAACAGTGGGTGGGGAGGACTCATCCGCGCTGAGAGGAGCAGAAAGGTGAAGCAGCTTGGCCAGTGGCTCATGGCACGTTAACAGCTGCATGGGATCTCTGATTTCTCTGCCTCTCAGCCACCTCCCTCTTTCCGGTTTCCCTCTTTGCTGTAGTATGAGAGAATGCTGGCTTGGTATTGGTCTTCCCAGCCACACACAACAGGTTGCCATGTTTGTTTATCCTCAGATAAAGATTGGTGGCAGTGTGAGTGTGTCTCTTGCCTGGGAGAAGGAGAATGAAAGTATTATTAGATTCTTTATACTTTAGCAATATAATTTAAAACATCATCCTCAGAGCACATGCTCTGTTTATATGCAAAAATAAACAAATTCAAAAAGCCATCCAGCTACTTCTTTGTTGTGACTTATAAGAAGCATCCGTCTGTCTTTAGCATCTCAATTTGGGGCCAAGTTTGGGGAGCTCCCTGGGTCAGGTCATCACGGGAGCAGCTTTCATCAGATCTATGAAAGCAGTGAACTAGAAGTTTAATTTCACACTCCTAGTTCTGAGATAAATCTTGAAACCAGTGGCCAGTTGTTAATAATAAGGGATTGGTATGGGCAGAGGACTTGTGAAGTCACATTCTCAGGGAATTGTTTGTACAGACGCTCCTGATGGATGTCAGTGGATTTGGCCGCCTCTGTGCATGGCAGCCAAGCCACGGCAGATGGTTGTGTGCAGGAGAAAATAGTGGGGACACTGGCTTCCTCGTAAAATTTTTGCACTTCAGGCTTTGCTAGGATGAGGTGGGGCTGCTTCCTGGACCAGAACAAAGTAGCTATCTTCCACATGGGAAGAGAGAATGCAGCAAGCAGTCTGCACGAGTGACGTCTACAACTCGGCGAGACCAGGCAGTGTTTAATCTACAGCCCTTGACACATCATCAGTATTTTAAGAGTAACATCTTCTGTATAAAAATACTCAAGAGCCTTATGCTTTATGCTCTGGACTCTGCATGATTACACTATCTCGATGACTAGATGTAAAACGCCTAGATTGATTACCCAAGGCTTGTTTCCTGCGTTTCTGTTTCTCTCGTTTGACAGGTCCCAGTATCCATTTGTTCCATTATCTTCTGAGTTTGAATTGGAAAAATAAGCTAAATCAGAGCAGTCTTTCTTGAGTTATAAAACCAATGATGTGAAGAAGCTTTGAATGCTGTTCAAAGCTTGTACATAACTAAGAACCAGCTCCTTGCGGTAATTTTGCAGGTGATTAGCCTGTCGTGTAGAAGCATCCCTTTGGGAATGACAAAAGAACATGAGGTTGTATTTCTTTGCAATAATCAGATTACTCAAGGGAATTTCTCTTTCTCCCCTCACCCCCAAAAGTATGTGGCATGAAGATATTTTAGGAGAAGGGTGAAACATCAGCTTGGCAGAGGTATAGAGGACTCAAATACTCATTAGCTCACATAGACAGATGTAGTCAACATAATGTTATGCATGTGCTAGAAAATGGGGATTCCAGAACTTAGACATAGCCTCTTTGTTAGGAATATTCTTTCATTGTATTTTGGGAAAGCTCTTCTTCATCCTACACATCGTAAATCAAAGGCTGTCTCCTCTGTGATGTCTTTCTGGATTTTTCCGGAAAGAGGCAGGTATGAGTTCCTGCCGTAACACATTCATTGATGTGCTTGGCACTGGTTTGTGTGTCTTTCCCTTAGACTTAGCCTCATATAAACAGAGAGACTGTGCTAGTCACCTGTGCATTCCCAGCATTAGCATGCAGTAATAATAATGGTGTTGTTGTTATTATCGTCATTGTGGTATTATTATGGTGTTCTGGGTTTTGTACTGAACAATTTATCTGAATTATCTAAAATGTGGATCACTTTAAAGGAAATTATTTGGTCTGTAAGACACAGGTATTTGGGTGAACAGTGCAAAAGTGGTATATGATTCACTGACCTTTGGGAAACGTGTACTAAACTGTATTGTGACATAAGTCATTATGTTAATGACAGTAGCTACCTTTTGTTAAGACCGATTAGATGCTTTATTAATACCATGTCAGCTTTACCATAGCCTCAAGGAAAGATAGTCTGGTAGCTTTTGGTCAGTTTTTCTCTTTAGTTTGTTAGTAATTTTTCTAAGTCTCAGTTTACTTACCTATACAATGGAAATAATAATGCCAGTTTTAAAGGTTTTTTGTGGAATTCCGTGAAGTAGTGAATGGTGCCAAGCACCTAGAAGGTGCTCAGTAAATAAATGTTGAGTGTTGTGTTAAGACTTACCAAATTTTTGGCTCATTACCGGACTGACAAACCGGTAAAAACCATAGTATTGTATACTGTGTGCTAAGTACCTAGATTCTAAGTGCTTCCTTAAGAGCTTCTTAGGAACCAGTGGTACCATTTCTATTTGGAAAAGTCAGGGGATCAGAAGGGTGACAGAACACTGTTGAGTAAAATCAAGTCATGGCATTAGTAAGTGGTGGAGTTTGAAAGCCTTTGGCCTTTAGCACAAGATTTGGTTGCTCTGTATGCCTCGGTGTCCCTCCATACAAAAGGCTGAGAGTAGCAAATCATATACCTTCTGTCACTTGTAGTCAGACTTTATCCAGAGTGCTGCTAAATCTGCCTTCACTTGCATCACTTAGGAGGAAGTTGTTCTAGCTGGTGAATGAGCAAGCAGCTTTGGGTGCTGCAACCTGGGGCATACCTTGTTGAGGGCTGGGGCTGGCTTGCCTGTTTCCTACTGGAGGCACTTGCTGATACTGATATGCAGTGATCAGACTATTGGGAAAGCCACGAAACCATGCCCAGGAAGAAGGCCTAGTCCACCTTTGTTCTTAAGAATGTTCCTAGCAGTACTGCCTGTGAGTTGTTGTATTTCACTCTGAGTAGATGATTATTCTTCTGGAGCTTCCAGCATGCTGCTGACCTGAAAGGAAGATTTGGTCCTTGGTCTTGTTACAGGGCAGAGAGAGGGGCACACCAAAACCCCCAAACCTGCTCTCTAAATGAGTTCTGCCATCCACCGCATCAAGACAAACATATAAGACCCTTAATGGAAAGGAACTTTAATACAATTAGGGTACAATACAGAAAGGACAAAGACTACAGTTACTAAGTCAAGCATCCAAAGTTACCGATCTCCTTGAGGGTTAAAGCCAAGCCAAATAGGATTGGCCCAAAGCAAGGCCCAAAAGCCTGCCACAAGTCTAAAGGACCTTTCAGTGGAGACCCATAGAAAAGGGTCAGAAAGTGTCAGACAAATCTGGGAGGGGGAAAGAGCAAAATCAAAATCAAGATGAAAACTGCCATAGTTAACCTCCCCATGGGTCTCTCACCCACATCTGTTCCAACCAGTTCAAGACCAAGAAGCAAGTGCAGTTTCTTCACAAGTCCCTCTGCTCCACGTGCCTCTCCTCCAGGTCTCCTTGTTGCTCTCCATCCTGCTTCCTTCTTCCTCCCTTCCTTTTGTCCTCCCATCTCCTCTCCTGCATCTTCTTATCTCTGCTCAACTCCACCCTGCTTAGGGCAGGACTGGGATTCTGGAACTTCCCCTTTTCCTGGGGACCACCCTGCTACAGCCTCACAGTTCTCAATGCAGCAGGATGTCACTGAGTTCCTTATGCTTACATTTTAGGGAGTCTTACAGACCACCTACTTCAAAGTGACTTTTGTTTGTTGGAAGTTGTGGGAGCCTCTTTAAAAATGACATTTAACACTTAAGGCCACTGTTATGAGATAGGGAAGAAGTTTTCAGTTGGCATCTTCTCCTGACTGCCTTCTTTTGCTTCTTGCACCTTCAGACTCCCTGCTGTTAGGCCCTTGAGACCCCAGGAGGAAATCCCCTTGGGCATTCACAGTATAGGCTGGAACTTCCAACTTTGTCACCACCCTCCCCTCCAGGTTTACAGCCCAGTTAGTGAGGGAAGCCACATCTAGAGGGGATCCTTGAGCTTTCTTCCAGAGCTCTTTTCATTCTACTACCATTAATTTACTTTAAAAGGGAAGCTAATCAAAGGGAGGAAATCCTTAAAGTAGCAACAGTTTTAGTAAGCAGTGACATGCGCACTGTGCTCCTTTTGGGTTCATGAGAAAGGCTGTTAAACATATGTTCTAACCCACCTCCAAGTTGCTTGAGCATTCTGTGCTGAATTTCCTACATCCCAGTGACTCCTTCTCCCTAATGCATCGCTAAAAATAAGACGACTCGCACAAAGGCATATGTTGTGGTTCGCCTTTGGTTTGGGCACAGATCATCCAAGTGTGAAAACAAAATTGGTTGCTCCATCCTTCTACTGCACAGATTTGCACATCTGTACTGTACTTAGTGGGGCAATTATAACTTACATTTTATAAGGCTTGGTAATTTCACAAAGACACTTAATGCCCAATATCTCTTGTGATGATTAGGGGAGACATACCAAGGTAGGCAGAGAGAAATTCAAGTTTGAGGCTTCAGCGCCACAGGATTTTACACTAGGTCTTTAATTCTAAGATGACTCATTGCTTACTGTCCCCTCTCATTTTTAGACAGAGGCTGAATGTTAACAGCTTCTGACAAATTAACCTTGCAACCGTGGGTGATGCTGTAACTATTTCAGTTACTATTTGGAAGCAGTTTTCCCTTGGCAGAGAAGTCACAAATCTGGGGTGTCAGTATTGGGTTTTCTTGAGAGACTTGGGGTTAGACGTGGCCATCCCTTGTGTGTCCCTCCAGGCTCTGCCTCCTCCCTGCTCTGTGCCCTGGAACTGATTGGTTTGATTCCGTTAACTTGCCCTATTTCTGGTTTGTTTGGTCAGTGGGAACATCGGCAGGGTGGCTGATGGAGGGCCGTGAGCAAAATTTGGGTTGATTCTACTTGAGTACCACTATGGGGTCACTGGCGACATTAGTCCTATAGGAGAACCTTCCACCCCATCTCTCTGTCCATAAATTTTCATACCCGCTCCTGCCCTTGTTCTTTCAAGCCTTGAGGGGGGAACAGCCCCCTGGTTCCTAGCCCTGCATCATCCCTCAGTGGCTCCCCTGGAGCCCCAGTTTTTCAAGTAGTCCCTTTATCCCGCTCCTCCAGGGTTGCCCAGTTTGAGGATGCCATCTCTGTCTTGCAGGGCCTTGACTGGTAGGTGTTTCTTAGATAACATGATGTCAAGTATAATGTCTTGCCTTTTGAGTCTTCAGGTAGTGAGAGTTAGATGAAAACAAGTCCTCTGCCTTGCCTTGTTGGAAGTTCCCTTTCTCTGGCTTTCCCGTAGGCTTCTGGCAGTGGCTGGAGCTGAAGGTCATCTCCATGTACCCAGCAGTCTCAAACTTTATGTCTATACTGATCACCCAGAGAGCTTATCAAAACCACCAGTTTCTATATAAACATTTTGATCTTTCAGGCAAGGTGTGCAGCTTGGATATTTTAATTTTTAACACGATCCTCAGAAGAATTTGACGTAGGAAGATCCTAGGCCACCTTAGAGAAACACATCTTTCTGTCACTAGACTGCTTATCAGTTTTCTGTCTCAACTCATTCGGACAGATTCCATAATCAAATCATGTCTTCCAAGTGTACTTAACGTAATTCACTGAACCTTGTATGTGTGCATGCATGCATATATGTGTTTAACAAGAGAAATTTTGTTGAAACGAAACATTAAGCAAATGGTGTCCTGTCTTTTCTCTTAATAAAAGTAGTTGATGATAGTAATTTCTAAGTAAGTTTTGGTTTTGATGAGTCTGCTATAGGACAATTTTTTTTCTTTCTATACATTTGTCCCTTCATCCACTTATTCATTGTATTTATTAAGCAGTTACTGTATGCCAGAAATTTTGCTAAGTACTAGAGATATACAATACAAGGAGCTCACAAGTAAGGGGGGATAAATATGTGAATAGTTATGTGTTTATTCATTCAACAGGTATTTATTGAGCATCCAGTATTTGCCAAGGGAATGTTTTAGGCACTAAGGACTGAATAAAACTGTCATATATCCCTACATTCACAGAGCTTAAAAATCCTTACGTTATTAATCCTCTAGTAGTAAGTATATGGTATGGTGAGAGATAAAGGATGGAAATTTACTTCTACCTAGGAGGCCTAATAGACCTTCATAAGTGAGAGCTTTGTGAATTACCCCACTTAGGCAACAGCAGCTTCACTGTGACAGTCCCTGGCAGTGGACAAGACTAGGTTTAGAGGGAATGAGTGCAATTCCCTGCCCAGTGAGAAAATCGTGGTAAATAGAGGAAGGTGGATTAGAGAAACCCAGGGCCAGAATGGAATGGGTTCAGCCATGGGCTGCACATCTCAAAACTGCAGTGATTGGGGTCAATTCTGGCAAAGCAGTTGATTTGGGGGAAATTTTTTAAGAAATTGGGTATGCATGAAGACATTGGCTATACATGGAAGACCAGATAGTGGATCCTTAATAAAAGGGGACTTTTAACTTTTTGCATTGCTAGTGATTCATGTGCAATACCTCCCCAGCACTTTGCTCATACCTCTGTTAATATATTTGCCATGGTATATTAGTGTCTTGTGTCTCTGCAGTTATAAACTCCCTAATGTTAATAAGGGGCTGTGACCACCTCATCTCTCTACCCCTGGAAACTCATGGAAGACAATACATAAGACGTTTGAATGAAGTAATGAATATATAGGTTGAATGGGTTTTATTAAATACCTGCGGCATGCTAGGTACTGTATTATAGTCAACGGATGTGGGGATGAGTAAGCCTTGTTCTTATATTCAGGTGACTTCAGCCTGTGATGAAAGCAGCCAGGGACACATGGTGCCACAGTGCTGTGTGCTGAGATTAATGACAGGCTCTCAGCAGCTGCAGTTACCTTCTCAGTGGCCACCGTATATGGTGACTGAGAAACGAGTGGGACCAAGTGGTTTAGAAGCCATGCTTCCTGCTGCAAACATTTACTAGCTTTGTCACCTCGTTGCATTACAAGTCCTGCCTGTGCTACAGTCTCCTTGTCTGACTCCCTTCTAGAGCCCCAGTAGGATTCATTGTGTTAACCTATGGAAAGTGCTGAGAGCAAGGCTGGGCAGAGCAAGCACTGCGTACCTGTTGGCTGTCGTGGGTAATAAGTAAAGGGTGGCTAGCAGCGTGGCTGCTATAGTAAGTGAGTGAGTTTGGGGGGGCAACATTCATGTTTTGAAGCCTGTTCCCCAATGTGATGGCATTTAGGTCATGAGGTGCTTAGGTCATGAGGTGGGGTCCTCACAAGTGGGATTAATGCCTTAAAAAGGAGTTTCCAGAGAACTCCTTTTCTCTCCACTGTGTGAGCACACAGTTAAAGATTGGCTACCTAGGAACCAGAAAGTGGGTCTCACCAGACGCTGAGTCTACTAGCACCTTAATCTTGGACTCTGCAGCCTCTGGAACTGTGAAAAGTAAATGGCTGTTGTTTATATAAGCTTCCCAGTCTTTGCAGTTTGATAATAGCAGCTCAAATATGTGAAGCCAATGCCCTCTGTCATCAGAGTCAGATCCAAGTTCCAGCCCTGCTACTACCTAGCTCTGTAACTTGAGTAAAGGACATCACCTTAGCTTCTGCCACTCCTTAGGTGGTGGAAATAATATTGCCTTGCTTAGAGGGCTCTTATGAGGGTTCAACCAGGTCCCCTTGATCCAGCACGGATCCAGCACTTAGCATGACGCTAAGGACTCCTCTGAGCATGCGCTGCAGCTGC
The DNA here is from genome assembly GCA_019455555.1 of Galemys pyrenaicus. NCBI lineage: Eukaryota > Metazoa > Chordata > Mammalia > Eulipotyphla > Talpidae > Galemys > Galemys pyrenaicus. The sequence continues at coordinate 5,225,419 of JAGFMF010011617.1, read as the reverse complement.
AGTAGGGGGAGCTCATGGGAGAAGAGACAGCCACCTGCATGTATGAAGGACTCTTCAGAGGACGCTCAAGACACAGGCATTGAGAACCCCTTTGTCCCCAACAGCTGCTAAGGCTGACACAGCCAGGGGTACACAGAAGGGTTATGAGCTATAAATTAAGGTATCAGAACAGGTGCCAATTAAGGCGCTCTCTATTAGATTAGTGGTTCTGAAACAAGACAAGACTGGAACCTGAGTCAGGGTGGCAGGCCATAGCAAGACCAGCCACTGAGAGAGAATGGGGTGCTGAGCCCTATGAGAACATAGGTGGGGATTATCAGACTTCCATTTTGAAAGCTTGGGCTTCAGCAGTCCTCCTGGAGTGAGCAGATTCCCCCTAAGACTGTTTGCATATTAAACCTTTACTAATAAACATCGATGCAAAATCAGGTCCAAAGCAATCATGTCATTGTCTCAGGGCAGCAGGGAGCTGTTAATATTTACCCTGGTATTATTTAAAAGGTTCGTAAAGGATTGCAGTATGCAGCCAGAGTTTGAAAGTTCCCTAAGCCTAACTAACCTTCAGGTTAAGTTCTTTTGAAAGGGGAGACCAGTGTAGGGGAGGAGAGAAGGAATTGGCTACATTGCTAGAAGAGGTCCAAGTTCTTTAAAACTTAAACTCTTCTTTTTTTATGTGCAAATTATACCACTCTGAATTTATTTAGGATAATTGGAAAGGTGATTTTCTCTAGGATAAATTTCTCTTTATGTCAAATTTAGTAGAATAGTAGTAATTCGTAAGATCATTCACTGCCATATAGAGCTTGCTTTCTGGTCAAGAAGTAATATCTTTATATAGTAGTTTAAAAGAAATTAATGAAGGCTAATCAAGTTTTCTGATTTACTAGTGAATACTGCATTGAAATTATAAAACTTTACTCTGTTAGTTGATTATATTATAATGCCTTTCAACAAAAAATGCTTATGTTTTCTTAGGAATTTTTTGTTCATTCTTTTTTTGTTTACTTTCTTGCCAAATCATTTAGCCTTATCATTGATCACAAAATAATCCATTTGCTCATTTATTCAACAAATGTTTGCTGTTAAAACAAAGATGTGTGTTTTAATTTGTCACTGGTATACTTAGCTTGCCTATATCAGCAAATTCAGATTCCAGCAAAGGGACTTGTCTCCCTGAGTGTTGCAGAGAAAGGCTTGGCAATCAAGAGTTTTACTGGCTATAAAAAAAAATTGTACATACTTCTTTTTCTCCTTTGGGATATGTTTCCTGGAGGGGTCTGAAATAAGGCTGGAAAATTATATCCAATTCTTCTTTAATAATCCTTTAAGTATCTTTTGATATGTGTTTCAGAATGCTGTTACAGATATATAATTTGCAGTGGGAAAAAAATGAACTTAAATTTTATAAGAACCTAGCGATTATGTTCTTGAAATATGTTCATGCCTATGCCAGTATCGAGGGGAGCCACCCTCCCTGATTTTTCCACTTGGATCAGAATTTGTGACTGCTGATTTCTTTTCATCCACTTTTGCTAATAGATAGTCAGGAAGTAATTTTCAGATGTGGAAACAATGGATGGTAGATATTAAAAGTAGAGCATCAGCAATTTGGGAGGTAGATAAACTTATATAGTTGAGATCTCTTCATACCACTCTACCCCATCTTGAACTCGTAGCTACTGTGCATTTTTCTCTTTTATTTTCCACTGAATACAAATGCTTTCAGATGGAACCCAAAAGAAGTAGGGGGTTGTGCTAGGAATACTCTCTCCCATTCACGACTCTCTCACTCTCTTACTCACTCACTGACTGACTTTTTTCTCTGCCAGGGAACTTTATGTGCTGTTAACTGTTCTGTTTATCAGGCAGGTTATGTGCTGCTAAATTTTTATCACTTTTGGACATCATTATGGAGTAACAGATCTTGAAAGGTAGACTGAGAAGGCAGAGGGATATACTTACCAGTAGTTAAGTACATCCACCAATGGGCATCTTGATATATTTTTTAAAAGAGCCATGGAAAGGGAGAGATACCATTTTTTGTTGCTTGTAAAGGGAATGATTCAAGAAGTGAGTTTGTCTTAAGGTCATATGTGTAAGCAGAAAGAGCTCTTGAGGACAGTATCATATTATTACAAGATAACTACTATACATGCTATGTGTATAGACACTCTGAAAGCAAAATGATGTTTTTGTCTGGGCTCTTCAGCCTTGATAGGAAAAATGGGAACTCAGATGTATTTTCTTGAAGGCAAGGTCTGTGAAAATCATTTGATGGAGCTTGTGTGCCAAAGCATGCTGAGTAAAGTTAGCCGGAGGTCATTACTGTTTTTATTAGGTGATTATATTATAAATATGAGTTGGGCTTCAATCATAAGCAGATCCTTTATGTGTGTTTCTGAACATTCTGGCTCCAAAGTGCTCAGTTCAAAATTGGAATATTGATTGTCTGATGCCTGAGTTACAGCCTTTCTCAAATCTTGAATTAGGCCTCAGGTTCCATGTGTCTTTCTGGAGATAAGTTCTTCTTGTAACTGGGAGATGTAAGGTTTTAAAAACTGAGCCCCATAAGGTGGCAGACCAAAGGCATACTCCAGCACTGTTCTTCCCTTGTGAATCGGGAGGTATTAAACACACCATTTTATGGCAGATATAAAGAAATTGCCATAATTTGTAAATGTCCCTGAATTTCCTCTCGGGTAAGGCAGATATTAATGCACTCCTGCAAATGTTTATTATTTCCATGCAAATCAAATAGTTTTTCTTTGATTCCTTTGATTCTTTTAAACATAACCACAGGCTTCTTTCCTAAATGTTCTCATTCCACAAGTATCTCTGAGTTTGAAAGTTTAACCCTGATATTCTGAGGATGGCCAGACATCCTTAGTGAGGATTTCTCAGTCTCAGCACAGTGGCGTGGTGTGCTGGGTGGCTCTTGGCGAGCTTGCAGGAGGGTTAGCAGCATTCCTAGCCTCTGTTCAGTGGTGTGCCTCCTCTCACCACTCCTGATAACCCTGCAACCTCTTTAGGTAGTGTCCACTGGAGCTAAGAACCTCCCCCACCACAGTTGACAATCACTGCATTCAAAGTGGTGTCCCCTCAAGACTCTCTAACGTTCTTTTTCAAAAAAGATATATTCATTCATGAATATGAGAACTGGGGTACAGGCCAGAGGTGAGGGGGTGCCAGGATTTACCAGAGTCAGAGTGGAGAGCAGAACAGGCAGACTGACTGCAACACACTGCTGAGGGGAGCAGCAGGCGAGACAGGAGAGGTTTGCTCCGCCATGTGGGTCAGCTCCCTGGAGGGGATCAAACTGCAGTGGCTGAGGATAGCTTCATAGTGTGGTGCTTAACCCCTTGTACCACCAGGGAGGCCCCAAGATCCTTTAACATTCTGAAGCCAGAATGAAGTGAATCTGAAACAAGAGGCAGGTGCCAACCCCAGTGTTACACATATATGTTGGTGTCTTGACTTTGCTTTTAAAATGTGAGTCTTGAAGACAGAGCTATGAATTTTCTGTAACCCCTGAGACTAGCAGTCAAATGGTAAGCCCTGGTACATATTTATTGAATGAATAAGAGAAGCCAATTACAGGTGTGTTTGAGGTATGCATGCATGTATTATATATATATTTAGGTATTTCTAAAAAAACAAAACAAAACAAAAAACGAAAGTTTTATTTTTTACTAGTTTTCTAAAAACCAGCCACGTAGTAGACATCTGTGGCTGTTGGTTGAATGACTGCCTGGCACATAAAAAGTACATTAAAATGATGAATCAACACAGCCTCCATGGTCACATGCCATTAGAGATGCGTGTTTGCGGTGATGACAGCAGACTGCTGGGGATGTGGGAAACTCCAAGAACGAGCAGCCCACATACCTGCCTATTTGCTTGTCTTTCTTTGCACGTCACACTCAGAGCCTTGGGTATCCAGGCCAAGGAGGACTGCCGGGTCTGTGTGAACCCACATTCCACGGGGGATGCACTGTTGGATTAACTATTCCGAGATCATCACAGGGTGTGTGTGTGTGTGTGTGTGTGCACCGTTGGATTAACCATTCCCAGATCATCACAGAGGTGTGTGTGTGCGCGCGCGTGTGTGTGTAGCTGCCGCTTCTTCCCAGGGCTGTCCAGCCCTGCGGCTGTGCTCATGCCTGCCATACCAGGCCTGGGGAGTCATAAAACAAAGTCAGGAGAGTGGCCCTTCCCAAGATGGATGCTGAGACAGCGCAAAAGTTTCGTGCTACTGGATGGTATTTGAAATCACTTCTTGAACTTTAGATTTAAATTCATTCTTTAGGTTCTGACCATTGTAATGGTGTGAATTTTAAAAGGACTGTAAAAAACATTTACAAGGTACAGTGGATTTCTAGGTCAGGACTCAAAAAGGCTTGAGAATGAAAGTCGAATTAAAAGGCACTTCAGTTAAAATCAAGAAATATGGGTAAATGGTAAATGACCTGATCCAGCCTTCTCAATTTACAGATGAGGAGACTGGAGGTCATCTCTAGATTGTCTTGTCCAAGGTCATGGATTTTTTTTTTTTTGCTTGTCTTTTAAATCCAACTCTTCTTCCTTCTCCCTCTCTTTCCTCCTCCTCTTCCTCTTCTTCCTCCTGCTTTCTCACTCCTCTCCCTTCCTACTTCTTACCCAGTAAAAATAGACCCAGGTTTGCATGTACAGATAAATAGTGGCTTTCCAAAACTGTAAATCAATTGATGTAGTGATGTTAGAACTAGTCAAGTGCGATTATTTTCTTTTACTTTATGAGTAAGATTGGGATTGGTCCTGAGATTAGGAAAGAGTTAAATTTCTTAAAAAGCCATCAACTAATGAACCTACAACTTGAGTGCAGGTGTCCCCTCTTAGGATACCTCTGCTTAGGTGTCCTTTTCTGACCATAGAGCTTTCATCCCAGTCTTAAATCCAAAGCCCAGACTTGTAACTGATGTTGCCCCTGGGGGTACAAGACTGTTTGACTTGTATCAGTGGGCTTAAGTCACTACAGGTAAGTGTATACTGTTCGAACAATCACTGTTCTCTATAATGTCCTGTGTCCACATAGCAGGCTCATGGATCAGGACATAGGTATGCATCGCTCATATTTCTTATCTACTAATTTTCTATTATTGGTGAATGGTTAAAAGAGAAAAGGAAAATGTTTATTAAGATTATTAAGTGGTTGGTCTAAAGATGGAAAAGATAGGACTTTTTTTTTTTTAAGATTTATTTATTTATGCATACAAGCACTGGGGAACAGGCCAGAGGTGTAGGGGGTGAGAGGATTCACCACAGTGAGTGGGGAGCAGAACAGGCAGATCAACAGAAATACACTGCTGAGGGGAGCAGCGGGCACAGCAGGAGAGATCTGCCGCACCATGTGGGTCCCCTCCCTGGCTGCAGCAGGGATTGAACTCATGCTGTAGTGGCTGCAGTTCACTTTATAGTGCGTTGCTTAACCCACTGCGCCACCAGGGAGGCCCGGAAAAGATAGGACTTTTTAATTCTTCTTTCTTAGATAATTGCTTGAGTTCATATCATCTTGTTGGGTGGGCTCCAACCTCAGAAGGAGGAGACTTGGCTTTCCTTCTGTCCCACCTTCATTCTTTGGTTTGTTGGGTTTTCACTCCCACTGATTACGCTCTTGCTCTATGCCAGTCATTATGATATGCCCTCCCTGCATTTATAGCAGGAATGAAGACGTCAGTGTGCAGAGAAGTTGTCCCACTTGCTGCCAGCAGGCAGAGGAGGCAGGGCATAATCCTGGGGCTGTCTAGCCCAGGTGTTCTTGCTATCCCTATTGGGCAGAACTGCCTATCTCCTTAAGGTGCAACAGGTGTTTTCAGCAATTTCTGGCACTCTGTTGGAGCAGATGACATTTTTCCTTTTCCAGAGTCCTAAGCAATGTCCTCTCTGTTCCCACTCACCTATCTCCCATCCTGACTTGTGATTTTTCCTTTAAAAAGTTTCCATAGTCCTGAGAGTGAGAAATGAAAATACCTCATAAGTTAGTTTACGCACAGTCAGTGGGAAGACAGAGCGAGATGTAATACAGATTTAAACTTCCAGAGTGTCTTAGGTAGCTGCCAATAAGGGAGCATTTGCTGATTTACTGATTTGATCCTCACTGCTGTCTGTTGAGGTCGATGTAAGTGTATTCATTAATGGAGATGGAAATGGAAACATGCAAATTTAAGACTGACATCAGCCCTTCAGTCTTCCATCTTTGTTCCACCGAGTTCTGGAAGTCTCTGGATATTTATGTTGTTCTGTCTCCAAAACAAGTGAGGTACTGAGCTCTGACTGAAACTGTTTTTTATATTCCAAAGTTCTTTCTTATCTCCAGTACCATCTTTATTTGGTCGTTTTACATATCTGGTCCCAATGGTCAGAATAACATGGAATTAAGAACAAGGATGCTAGGAGTGGGGGGAAAGAGAGGAGAATATGGATGCCAAAGCCAGCAACCGGGACCCCCAGCTCTGTTATGTTGGGCAAATTCCACAATGATTTTAAACCTCAGTTTCCTGTCTTAGGTGAGACAGGAAAAATAATAATGAGAAAAAAATAATATCAGCTTTGCAAGATTATTGTAGAGATTAAAAGAGTTAAGTTGTGTAGGTACACTGTTTACAACATTATCTAACATATGATGAGCTTTATTTTCCTATTATGTATTAGCTTCCTTAGTTAAGAGCTTTTATTATTTATTTTTCAAACATTAATAAGCCACTGCCATGTGCCAAACATCGTGCTAAGGAATGAGGTAGATTCTTGGTGTCTCTTTCAGCCCTTAAGTTCAGTGATGGATGTAAACAACGGTACCCTCCATCACTGGGGGACGCACTGTATGGTTAGCTCCAGGGGACTTTCTGACTCTCTGCTTACAAATCGTAATGTGTGAAATGAAAAATGCATTTAGCTATTACTTTCTTTTACCCATCTTGTTCATGTAGGTGGATTGTATTTTACTACCTAATTAAGAGTAATGGAAAAAATGGAAGGAAGCACATTTGTAGCTTATGTGTGGGTTGAAATTTTCTGAAATGGGAAACAAACTCATAAATAGGAAAGACAATAGCACCATTTAAATTAAAAACCCATGTATATCATAAAATAAGTAACAACATTTTGCTATTTTGGAGAAGGAAGGCGTGATTTATTTGCATACTGTGTCCTTGAAGATTGGTACTGCAAAGAGCTGGACACATTTGGACATAAAAACTACATTCAGATCACCCTTTCAGCTTAGTCATCTATTTCTTCACACTGCCCCACTGCTGCATGTAGCAGGATATAAATTCCCTGACCACTTGTCAAACAGATCAATAGGGGGTAAACTGAAGAGGCTTAGTATATGTTCTCTCTTTTGGAACTCGCACATAGACACCAGTTTCTCCTTAACTTGGTTTATAGGGTTTAGCAAGTGATGCTGGAAGGAGCCTAGATTTTAGCGTCAGGTTAATTACTTCTGCCATTTTAATTATAAATTTTTATGCAGCATTGAACAAGACATTACTCTTTCTGAGACTTACTCCTTCTCTGCAGTATAGGGGAAGTAATTATATTCGCCCTGAGTCTGGCATGGTGGAAGCCCATGAACTCTGCAGATAAAGAGGGCTCTCCTGACTCCCCTTTCTTCCTCTTTATTGAACTGCTTCAAGCCACAGTTTCCTCATCTGCAAAAATGAAGGCCAAGTTGTTACTTGTGTTGCCAAGCTGTTATGGACCTTACTGGTGTATCGTGGGTTTGTTTGGTTGATATTTATTGATAGCGATGCATTTTTATTAAAATATGGGGCCTTTAGAATCTTTGTTTCATCTAGTATGATGTTATGCTATCTAGTATGTTTCTAGTATGCTACTGTGAAATAGAGAATTTGTAAAAAAAGAGCCCATGACTGCAGATGTGAATACATCTGCTACATTAATAACAGAAAAATAAACCTAGGTATGTGCTCCTCAGGCTATGAAATAGAATGTCATGAATCTCTAGACATTTCCTTGGGGCTCCTCCTTAATAACATCACTCTCTTAGTAGTCTCCCCAGGTGCTTTCTAGTCTGAATTCTGTGTTTCTTTGATGTTTTTCCATATGTATCTCTAGGTAGTTATTTAATTGTATTTTGCCTATTTTGGAATATTAGATCAATGGAATCATTTAAAATATTCTTAAGACTTTGGTTTTCATATGTTCAACATTTCTTGATCTTGATGCATGCAGATGTAGTTAGTTGTCACTGCTGTGTAGTATTTTGTCCTATAGTTATCCCTTTATCTTAAACTAAGCATTTGTCTAATTTACAGGCTTTTGCTTTCGCTACATTGCTCTATATTCTTTTGTCCTTTAGATTCTTCAGCTGAAAAAGTCTTTATAGACTATTTAGGTTGATATCTTGCCTCTTCCTTGCCATTTTACATACAAGATACCTGAGGTCTAAGAGGTCTCACAGCTACTAAATGGCAATGTGATTATAGCTATGGACTTGAGGCTTATCACTGTGTCATAATTATAATTTTGGAATTTTTATTTGGGCTGATTCTTAAGTACTCTTCCTGAAGTATGTTTGGCATTGACTGTTGAGATGACTTGCTCCACATCTCCAAATTTGGGGCTCCCCTGTCCCATTAATGTTCTCCCTGGGCATACCCCATGACTATGGACCTGGCCATAAGCTGCTGCCCCTTCAGCTGTGAGTACCTCTGAGACATGTTTCAATCAGCAAAGAAATCAAAATAGACCTAACATGGCCAGAGGGGAAAACTGCTGAGGAAAGAGGATCTGAATCCTTACAAGGCACTTTCTTAGGAAATGTCCCTTTACTATAAATAGGAATGGATATTCAATTTTAGGTCCCCTTTAAAAAAGAAAAAACAACTCTCTGGGACTGAAATTAGATTTGCGGCTGATGGAATGAATATAGGATGGGGTGATTCTGTACCGTGCTAAGACACGTCTGAAAGTTCTGAACAGCTGGTGCGGTGGAACAGCTGAGCCACAAACAAATATCAGCTGATTTTAGCACTTCTTATTTCTAGATGTCCTGGTTTGTTAACTCTGGCATTTGGTTAACACTTGTATGTTGTCTTTCAGTCTCCAGCATTTGGTCCTACTCCTTTAGTTTTTGCCCTTTCTGGTCTCAGTGACCCACATCCTAACATGGGAGTGGTAGCTAATTATTACGTCCTTAAAATGTGCCAGGCACTATGTCAAGTCCTTTTAATTGGTCAAGTTTTTCAGTTTTTACAACAGCATTATAAAGACTATTATTTTCCCCATTTTACAATGAGGAAACTGAGTTCTACTGGATCCCCATGTAGCAGGCAAATTGGAAGCTGGTTCTTAGAGAAATATGTTTGGACCTCTGTTCTTCATACTTTGCGTCAAGAACTTTCATACATTACAGGTATCCCCTTATCCCCTGCCCCTTTCACTCCCAACACCTGGCTATCACATCATTAATCAACCATGGAATTTCAGAGGAGAAAGCAGCTGGTGTTATGAATCCTTGACATTCATTTGTCTGGAGAGAGTATCCAAGGTTTCTGACCTTCAGAAAGGCCTGTCACTCCTGCAAGTTGAAGAACCACTGACTTTGATGTGAAAGTCACCAACAAAGCAAATGCTACCAGCCATTTGAAGACAAGGGAAGTACATCCATTTTGCTTATGAATCAAGAACTAAATCAAAGACTTATAGGGATGATGCTCTTTAATGATCTGACCAAATATTTTGGAGTTGTGAAATTGCAGTAGAAATTCATTGCCAGGATATGTTGTACTTAATCCAAGTATTTCAGCATTATCTTTTCACTAAAGGAATTCACCAAAAAAATTATAGACAATGCTACCTATTACTTACTAAAAAATGATGAGAGGCATGGTAAAAGAGTGTGTGTGTGTGTGTGTATATGTATACATCTATGTTTGCGTGGATGTGCACGCCTCAGTTTTGGGTGGGTTATCAGTTTAAGTTAATTAAAAAGTAGGTGATTTTGTAGTTGATGTCATTGAACAGGTACAGGAGTGATCCTGTCTTAGTAAATTGCAGCAAGGTTATTGTTAGTATTTGTAACTATCTGTTTACACTCATTGAACAGATTGACTTAGGCTCTCTTTTTATCTGCTGTATGGAGATTGACTAATTATCAGAACTGCTGTTTGAAAGTACAGTGTTACTTTGTCCCTTTTACAGATGAGAAAATTAAGGTACAGAGAACATAAATACATGCTCAAGGTAAGGATGAGAGCAAGATTAAAATATGCCCAGTTAATTCTGATGGCAGCTATCTAATATGAAACAAATTGATATTCATGCTTTGGCATGACCTTCATTGTAACTGCTTAAGTGTGAGCCTTTTGCTTCTTCCAGAAGGTCCAAGGTGAAGGAATCAAACATTGATTAAGTGCCTAATGTGGGACAGGTGTCTTTACATATGTTATGAATTCTTCAATATTTTCTCATGTATATATTTATCATGACACCTTTCTGATTTTTGAGGAGGACCTGTTTGTCTTCCTCTTAGCCTATGAACTGTTCATTTATCTATGTATTGGTGATCTTTTTTTCTGGTAATTCGCTATCCCTCAGTTTCATCTGTTCTGCAGGCTGACTGCAGCTGTGTTCAGCTCAATCCCAAGAGTCTTTCCATTCCGGGAACCCAGGCCGTGGGACCATCCCCATCTGGGCCATGTGGTACTGATGGCAGATATCAGGACAAAAGCCTGAACTGAGCCAAATCAGTGCATTTAAAGTTTCTGCTCTATTGTTGTATATTTTTGTGTCTATTCATGTCCCGTTGGCTAAAGAAAGTGGCCAAACCTGACAGCAGGCCTGAGAATAGTCTCCCTTTACCGTGAGATGCTGGCAGTCACATGGTAAAGGACGTGGATGGATAAACTTCTTACTGGGAACGACTCAGAGTTGAGAACCATAACTCAGAGTATGGCCATCAGAACATTCTGAGAACCCCATTTTTATTTAAAATGAAACTAAAGCCTGCTGATGTTACTTACAAGCAGAGTGACTTGATTATGTTGTGTGAGCTAGTTTTTCTGAGTCTGTGTACATGCCCTTTCCCAGCCTCGTTTCCAAAAGCATTTCTTTCTACTTGGAAATGTATGTCCTGTTCTTGGGATGGAGTTTTATGTAATTTACCAAAGCATTATATGCATTCTGATATCTATGACTTGGGGCAGTGAGCTCTCACGAATGTCATCAGTAGGTTCCTGAAATCACCACTGAAAATGAAATGATATCTAATGAAACCCATTGAGCATAGGCTCATTGATGTAAGTGAGAATTAGCTTCCTACAGCATATTCCTGGTCACCAAAACATGACCCAGCTTCTAAATAAAGACTCCAGACACCACTAATATTAAACAGGAATTTGTATATATGCATTCATTCAGTATCCAGTCCACTTATTCTGATTCAGGGTCATGGGTGACTGCAGCCTGTCTTGGCAGCTCTGGGACAAAACTGGGCCCAATATGGACAAGACTCCCTTCTATCACAGGGCCACTCACCCACACCCACACCCACACCCACTCAGACTGAAACAGTATAGACTTGCCTTTACTCTGATTTGCTCATCTTTGGGGTGTGGGTCCTCCAGAGCACCTTGAGAAACCCACAGAGACAGGGAGCATGTGTACACTCCACACAGACAGTGGCCCCAATGGGAATAGATTTTTTTCCTTCATCAATGTTATAACAAGTGATGTTGAAGAAAGAACACTGTTCAAGGACCTTCTGCACGAACTATTATATCTGCAGTCGCATTTTCCTCTTTCGATACTGGTAGCTACTCACTTCCCCCCTGAAAACTCAGGGCATCTCAAAGCAGTATCGTTTCTCTTGCAGGCACTGAGTCAGAAAACCTCCCTTCTCTCACTCAGTGGTGTTCTCTGTTTCCTCCCAGCACTTACCGCTTTTCATTTTAGTTGCATGTTGGTTTCTCTCTCCCCCTAACTAGACTGGGAATTTCTAGGAGGCAGTGAGAAAGGGTCTGCTTTCACCTATGTGTCTGTACAGTGGGACAGGAGAGGTGCTGTAAATGTGCCTTAATATAAAGAAACAATGAAGTTTTCTTATGTACAGATGACACTTGTCACTGTGGGGTCAGTGATCTTGCCTTTCGCATGCATATCAAGTCATGTGGATTTAAATCATTCTAGAACAAAAGGACTGGGAAATCGGTCTACTATCATGACTTACATGTGTTCTGTCTACAAATTGTTCTTTCTTTGAAAACTCAGCAATTTTTATACAATATGTTTCCAAAGTAATTTTTATCCCTCCATTTTCTGGTATAAAATAGGCTCCAATTATTCTCCTTAATTAAGTGGTTTTATTTTATTAATTGTTTCTAACTTACAGAATTCCCTAGAGACCCTTTACATGTTTCCAAATGAAGCCAGGAAGAAAAGCGCATTAATTATACACACAAACTCCTTTTGGCGAATTAAACATGATGCACAGTGAACATGAAATGACTCGCCCTCCTGAGCTATCAATCTTGTCATTAGTGATGGCTTGTATTAGCAGTATTGACATGGGCTTATCCAAATTGGATTCTGCGAAGAGTCATTTTAATTTTACACAAATGTAAGAAGACAAAGTAGTTTGACATGCCATTTCTTTTAACCCTCTCCTGTCTAGTGACTGGAGCTTTTCTGTTTATAATGCCACTTTAATATTTTTTAAGGCCCCAGGGTTTATAAAATACTACATGCTACCTTATTGAGTGTCAGAGGAAGCCTTGGGAAATAGGTAAGTTTTGCAGGTGAAGAAATTGAGGCTCGGCAGGTGTAAAGATTGCGCTTCAAGTCATACAACCAGAAAGAGGCAGAATCTTTTGAATTACTAGTATTTTTAAAAACATTGATCAGGGATAGGATTGAATTGTGTCTAATTCCTTTTCCTGTCATTTTCAGTGAGCAACTCAAAGAACACTATGTGTTTTTTTGTTGCACCATCAATTCAGGAGCTTTGTTTAGGCACCTGACCTATTTTGAAAGTAACGATGAGAAAATAAAACATTCTTTGAACATGTACCATGTGCTAGGTACTGTTCGTTCTAAGTGCTTTTTGGGTTTGACTCTGCAAATCCACTTGAGAGTAGGATTAGTATTGTTTCCAGAGTGAGGTTGAGGCACAGAGAAATTGTGACTCTCTGAGGGTCATACAACTAGAAAGTAGCAGGGTCAGGCTTCAAACCTAGACATTGGGTATGAGACAGAGGACTCCACTCTGTACCTGACTGCTTTCCCAGCAGTGGTGTCTTTCTGATGAGATGCATATGTCCTCTTTAGAAGGCAGTCAGAATCTTAGAGCAGCCATATACATTGCTGTGACAGTTCTACTAAGGTGTCATGGAAGACAGCCATCAGTCCCTCAAGAAGCAAAGACATATGCTTCTCAGACCCTAATGACCACAGCTGAGCTTTGGTCCTGTAACTTACGTTCTTGAAAATGCACATTAGTTTCCAAGACTTTTTTTCTCCCTGAGAAGAGCTTACTGTAATCCTTACAGTACTCTGGAGAAATGACTTACTTACTTTCCAAAAGAGAGAATCCCTTGAGGTGAAATGTTCCAGATTTTCAGTGAGCCAGAAAATCTGTAGTAAGTGCCTAGAGTGTGCTAGACGATTCTGGCTTGGCCTTGTCTTAGGCCCTGCCCAGGTAATGGGAATTAATGTGCTAGCAACAGATATGCATAATTGCACTTGAAGTTTACTGTGGACCTACTATAGGTCACTTATAAATCGCTTACACTTTTTAATAAAACTTTTTTTAATCAGAACTACTTTTAAAGGAGGCGTTTCACCTGCATTCTGTAGGTAATTGAGATTGAGCAAGTTTAAGTAACGTGTCAACTTTAAAGGCAAAGTCTTTTCTCTGAATAAAACATTGAGATGACTTAAGTTCTACTCTCTCTGGGAAGATCATATTAGTCAATAATATTCATGGACTATCTACTGTGTGCTGAACAGCATGCTAGGTACAAAGGACACAGCAGTAAGCACAGCCCAGATCCCTGTTCTCCTGGGGGAAGACAGATGATAAATAAAGTTAATAAGTACTAGATGGTGATAAGTGCAGTAGAGAAAGATAAAGTAGGGAAGGGGGATAACCAGTGAGTTTAGTTGCAGGTTTAAATAGTATCCTTAGAGAGGGAGGAAGAGTGTGTTTGTATGTGTGTGCGCGCGCGCGTGCTTATTGGGGTTTAGTAAAATTCTGGCTCTTAAGACCTTTTCTGCTTGAGATTATTTAATTGCCTTCATAAAATATCTGTGTGCAAAGTTTTTTTGTAAAGGGGCTTGTCTACCTCTCCTAGCTTATTATGTATCACTTCTCCATAAACCGTGCTACAGCTTTACTGTTCTGCTTACATTTCCTTGAAGATACCACATTCTGTTGTTTTTGTATTTGCAATTTTGCTTGCCCTGTTTCCTCTGCCTGCAATGCACTCCCATCCCATCTAGGGAGCTTTCTGAACATTGCTCATACTCACCCCCAATTCCACTGCATTCCATAGCACCATGTTTTAATCATACTTACTGGGAGTAGATGAGTGCCCCTCTGCCACTTGGCTGTGAATTCTTCCATTAGGAAATAGTTTTCCTATGTAAGTGTTTAATAAATGTGGAAGGGAGGACAGAAAATAGGTGAGCAGGAAAGAAAGGAAGGAAAGGTAGAAAATTAAGAAAAGAAAGTGAGTTGAGAAGAAAGAAAGGAAGAAGCCAAGGGAGCAAAGATGAAAAGAGAGAGGCAGGAAGGAGGGGCGAAGAAATCAGTGAGATTTAATTAAGCACAAGATCAAAATTGTATCTTAGGGTCATAAATCTGGACCCCAAAGGGGAGAACATTGATTGTTTCACTCTGGCACACATCTACCCCACTTTAGCAGCTCTTCTGAAGTTTCTTTTTTGGGTCAATAAGACACTGAGTTTTCCATGGCCTTACGACTTCAGTAACAGAGGGGGAAAACAGAGCTGATGGTAGAATATGCCTCTACGAACTTCTCTCACCCTCCTCCCCATGGCATGATGAATTGTGGAAGTCCTGATTGAAAATTCTAATCAGTTTTGCTGTCCTTCAGATCCCAACCGTCGACGCTCGATTCAGTCCTTTTCATGCCTGCTGCCTCTCTCTAGCTGTGGTAGCTCTTATGCATGAGTCTATCATTAGCAGACAAAGCATGATGGATTGGCCAGGGTTCCCTTCATCCTTAGAACCTGGGAATTGCTTCTTTTTCAGACTCTCAGTGCCCATGTGGGACATAGTCATGAATGAAAGAAGAAAGTAAGACAATATTGGATGTGCCTGTGCGTTGCCACTGTTTAGAAAGAGAATGATGCATTATGGGGAATGTAAGTAGAAAGTGAACATCCCAACCCCCACCCTCAACCCAAGAACCACTGATGCAGAAAATCATTGATCAAAATCAATGCCCCAACTGAGTCTGCTGATTTCATTGACGATGTCATAGCTCTTTCGAATCAGAGTAGTAAACAATTTCTAAAACTGAATCTCAGAGAGAAAATCAACCTACATAAAGTCTTTGGACTTTTCAAAATTATCCAAGGTCTGAAAGGATTAGGATTGACTGATTTTTTTATCCTGCAGGAAGATTCTCAAATCTGTGGTGCCCTTGGATGTGATGCTATGGATATCAGCCATCTACTACATTATTTTATTTTTTAATTTGAGTCTAGGATCCTGAGTCTGTATTTAATGTTTCAGTGAACAAAACAGTTATGTTTGGCTCCAGTGAAAGATTGATAGAAGCGATTTTCAGATGTAGAATCAAAACAGAGTGAAAAAAATGTCACGTTTAAATAAAATGCAGTACTTGGAGGCATCATGTGGTCTCATAATAAATGAATTCGTAGCCCAAAGTTGACAGATTTTGAAGGAGAATTTCTTTAAAAAATTTGAGGTGATTCATTTTTATGATTAACTGCAGTAAAAACAATTACTAGAGAATTTTTAAGTGAAAAGAAAAGCTTTGAGGTGTTTATAGATAATGTCCAATTGCCTTCATTTTTATACTTCGCCTCATATAAGCTATGAAGTTGTATATTTGTGAAGTTTGGCTGGAGGCCCTGGAGCTCTGGGGATGCTCATTCAACCAGACCTCATCTGTTATTTGTAGTTTAGAAGGGGGAGGGCAGGGAACTCAGAAGAAGCTGGGGTGACCAGGCCCACTGGTTGTGGACTCAAACCTGACTGTGAATAAGTAGCCCCAGAGAGGTACCCTAACCTCCTGGCCTCCTAGAATCTCCCTCCCTGTTGGTTGTTATCAGGATAAAATGAAATAGAAATGACTGCAGAGCATTTAGTGTAGGAATTTGCACATAGTACATTGTGAAAAAAAGCAGTGGCAATTGTAACTAGTTTTCATTTCATACCTTTGATGGGCATTTAGTCTGTTGTCTATTCCAAGCACTGGACTTGATGACTGGTCATGGATCACAAGTGTCTTATAATCCAGATAGGAGATAGGTGGACTAAGAAGGCATGGGAAACCACAAGCAGAATGGGACAAAGAATATCCTTTCAGCCTTGTAATTCAATCTAGCACAGTGCTTGGTTCTTATCATGTATCTTGGTTCTATCTGGGCCTTCAACTGGTTGGAGAAGACCCTGCCCACATCATGGCAAACAGTCTGGTTACTCAAAGTTCCATCAATTTAAATGTTACCTTCATCCCCAAATACTCTCCAAGTTGACACATACAATTAACCATCACACCCTCAAAGTAATTAAAATTTTTAGTATATGCATGAGAAAAGACTCTAAATCACTATAGATTATCTGGGTTCAAATCTTATCCCTGTGGGGTTTCTCTCTGTGTTATCTTTAGGCAGATTATTTAATTTCTGTGCCTCGGTTCTTTGCACATAAATGTGAGCGTACTCTACAGAGTGGTTGTAAAGTGTGAAGAATGAATGAAGCAAGACAACGAAAGGCATTATAGTGAATACTCCATAAGCCAGGGCTGCTGTCATTGGTCATATCAGAAATACGCAAGCTTTTGAGCATAAGCACCTATTCAAGATAAAGATATTTTTGATTATACTAACAGATTTTTATATCACTATATGTAAGTATTATTTTTCATCCAGTTTACTTAAATAGTTTATATGCATTTTTCTGGGTAATCTTATTAGAAAGATGGCATTAGGTATATTATTGTCCTTATTCCCAGGTGGTAAGATGAGACTTAGCAGGGTTAAGTGATGGACTCCAGGTCATGCAGTGACCCGGCAGCAGATAGGAGCTGCTATCCAAATTATGGTCACTATTTGCTTCATTTCCTACCATACTGGGCCCTTGTGTTGTTGGATGAGACAAGTCAGCTAAGTCTAAGTTTTCTGTCTCTTTGCATTTAGAAACACAGTTTTTTGTTTTGGTTTAAATTTGACAGTTGCCTTTTCCTGTAAAGGGATTGTAGGTACTCACATTTTACATTTAGTTTCAGTTCTTTCTCTACTTTGCTTCATTTCCTTTTTGACTGTAGTTGGGCCCCCTAGAAAATGACAGTTGTAAAACATGCCACATTTTACATGCCAGGTAGCTGGGTTGTTATTTCTGAGCAGGGAGAAATGACAAATAAACATGGGTGGGTGTTTTATACAAGCTCAGTGTCAGTAGACTGAGCTCTTTGCAGCTGAATGGCCCCATGAAAGTCAATGATGGCCTTAGCTGAATTCTGCCAGTTTTTACTCACACCAGGGGTCCAGTAAAGCTCAAGTTGGCCCCAGCACTGGGGAAATCACATAAAAGATGTATATGCGTGTAATGTTCATGCACACATTTATATGTATGACCCTTTAGCCTGTTCTTTGCCTACATTTGCAGCCAACTTGTTATCTCTTTCCCTGAGATCGTATTTTATACTTGCAGTACAGAATTCCTCATCATTCCTCCTTACCAGGGTGTATACTCTAATGCCTCTGGACTCCTGAGTTCTTTCTAGTTTGAGTGCTCAGCTGTCTCCTTTAACTGCTTGCTGAACTCCTAGGTATGTTTCAAAACCTGATTCACATGCCATCAGCCCTGTGTAGGATACCCCACCTTTCCCTTGTACCCTCAAATGAAGTCTTTTCTGTCTGGTGGCTCCTGTAGGACTTGTGTAAACGTCTGTTGTCCTCACAATGCTGCAGTGTAATTATTTCTGAGCATGGAGGTGTGGAGCCAGTGACTCCAGGTCTTTGGAATATGTGAAACCTAGCTTTGACTTGAGACCTGCTGTTTCCTTGTTTTTGAAACCTGAACAATGAAATTGTTTCCTCATAATTGAAGGAAAAATTATGGTGAACTTCTATAAGCCACAACCTGTGAATTGTTGAATTGTTGAACTTGAACAATGAAACTTGAACAATGACTCACCCTTTCTGAACACTGTCTTCTTAGTTGTTGACTGCAGATTGTAGTGCATCTCTTCAAGGCATTAAGGAGGAAATAAACGTGTGTATAGCCCACATTGAGTACTAGAAACAGGGTGCTGCCTCAGTATATCTGTCTCTTCTGTTGGTGCTCAGGTTCTTTGTCCTATTTATTTCTGAATCTCTAGCTTCCAGCACGGCATGCTTAGTAAATATCTAGAACATTCTGTGGGAGCTGAGTCTATAGAATCATTTTACAAACTCACAGATTGTGGTTTGTAAAAGTTATTTCGGTGTTTGGCCATGGCTATTTTTCCTTGATGGTACCTGATTCCTGATGTTTTGACTTTATGTGGAGTCACCTGGCATTTGGGATTGGCTGAGCTCTCTTTCATTGTCCCTCTTACCTGCCAGGTACAGATGTAGGTATCCCTTTGATTGACTCAGCCAGTCAGGAACTTAAAATGATGACTCCTCTCTCTGTGCAGCATCCTTCATAGCTAATTTGAATGTAGAGAAAGCTCATTCTGGCATGCTGCAAGGGCCCAGGGGGACTGCTCTGTGCCTTCCCCTGCTCTTTCACTGAACACAGGTTACGATCTAGTCAGCCTTAGCATGTGGTCACTTACTACATAGCTTTTGACCTGCAGAGATGGTCGACTCTTCTGGGTGGAAGGTACTAGCTAGTGAGCATATAGTAGAGGGTGATGATCAAATACATGTGTCCCAGGCTACTTCGGCCTCTTGGAAGCTGGCATGACCTAAAGCCAGATCTATAGTACTTTGTGCCTCAGGGACCTTGGTTAAAGAACAAACAGAAGAGGACAAAAACAGGATCTGTCTCATAAATATCAGGTCAAATGACTTCATATTTTGCTTATCACAAGATTCAGCACATGGTACATTGTCAGTGCAAGATAGCTGGTCCAGAAAACAGTTTGGGGTCAAGTACCATCCTGGGCTCTTGTCACTTGAGGAATGTTTGTGCCACTTGCTACTGTTGAGTGCTGTAGAGATGACATATTCTCTACCTGCCACTACTTGTCCATGAATAAAGATGTCTGTCTTAGGATAGCCACATGATGGTGAGATTCTAAGACATCCTTGTTAGGAAAAGCTGCTCTGTTCAGTGTTGTAGACATAAAGTTAGATTATTTTGTAGTGACCCTTGGCCAACGTACAGATGAATATAATTTGTTTTTACCTATATCTTTATTTTTGTTCTCTTCCCCCCCCCCCCTTTGGAGGGAAACTATCATCACCTGAAAGTAGCTGGTGCACAATTCCTCTGCAGATACTCAATGCATGTCACTTGCTTTTTCCTTGTAGGTGCCTAAGTGGTACGACTATATGTTAATCATCAGTCCTGAAAGGTGTCATTTAACAGCAGGGGAAATATGTTACTCTGTGCACTAATGGAAAAGAGATTATTTTCAAACATTTCAAAACCCTAAGGACCCTCTTCAGGGAACTTCCTTTTTTTTCTTATCCATTTAGAAAAAAGGTGCCACAGCTTTCTATGATTTAGAAATATGACTTTAAGAAAGCCTAATGTCAGAAAATTAATGGTGAAATTTGTGATGTTCAATCAGTGTGAGTGCTGCTGTAGCCTCCCGCCTCACCTCACCCACACACACATTCACATATACTCACATACATTTTCACACACACACATTCACACACTCACGTTCACTCACACATTCACACACAGACACGCACGCATACATCATTGCACCTAAAATAGGATCAGTTTGCAAAAGCAAGGTAAAAGACATGCTTAAAAATCCCTACCAATGCCTGATGGTTTGGGAGAAAAATATCCCAATTAGCGCAGAAAGGAGAAATGATAGCAAAGAAAAATGAAACAAAGGAGGCTGTGTGGGGGGAATGAGGGTTACCAGCGTGATGACGGTTCAGCCCTCTCTAACATGGTGAGGAGGGTCAGGATCGCTGGCCCAGAACTACTTTCAGTGAGTGACATGGATTTTCAGTTGCTCTCAGTTGTCTGTTCTCAGGGGAATGGCCATGGGTCTGGATTGTAGGTTTGCTCTCTGGGCCTCCACTCTGGACAGCAGGACTACATCTTACTTCTGTGGGCAGACTCCTGTGTTGGAGAAAGTAGACCAAGGGCAGGTGTGGCTTTTTCCTGGAGAATATAAACCACCAAGATAGGACAAAGTACGAGGGGCCTTTCCAGAGGTGGAAAGCTACAGGACATTGGCTCAGGCTTTGCCTAGTTGTTCCTGTCAGGAAGGAGAGATCTGGCTGTAGAATAGATACTGAGAAACATGAAAACATGGGAGTTCTTGGAGAGGAGACAAAGGGGATGCTTGGTGGCTTTGGTGGATTGGTTTGTGTTCTCGGTGCTGGCAGGTAGAGACACGGGGAGAGCTGCACCGTGTGGGTCAGCTCCCTGGTCAGAGAGCGAACTCATGTTGCAGTGGCTGCCAAAGCTTGATAGCGCTGAGACTTAAGCCCTGCCACCAGGGAGGCACAACAGTTTAGCAGATTGAGGTGAGTGGCTGTCTGTTTCCTACAGTAGATGGTGAGCTTCCAGAAGCCAATGAAAGTCTTTGTTCACCTCTGTACTCCCATTTCTCAGCAACTTGCCCAGCACTGAAGAAAGTAAGGTTTGAATATGTCAGCTTGTTTTCTTCTATCTGAAGGAAAAAATCTTCTTTTAAGAAAATCATAGTTGCATTGATTTACAAATTGCCTATTTCTTGAGAAGTTTTGCTTTAGTTTCAGAGGAGAGATGGGGTCCCCCATCCTGTCCCTGCATAGAAGTGTCTTAGCTTGTGTCTCTTACCTACCTGGAATTTGTTCTTTTTGGCAGTAACTTCTCCACAGACTTTTGGGAAGGCACATCTGGTGTCTAAAAAGAAATTCCTACAGTACAGCCTAAAACCAAATTAGAATAAGCCTTTGGATTAGCTCTGCCATTTTTGTCTTTCATTAGTGCTGATAATTAGCAGAATTAAGTATGGGCATTTAAATTATGGCTTAGACAACAAAACATCTCTAGGAATGAAATTACCATTCAGCCATTTTCTGTGAGATCTTGAATCACTTAAATAAAATGAGTCTGAAGAATGCTATGATGCTGGGGGCTCTGAACTCCAAAACCAGAGTTGATCATTGGAATAATGACAACATCGAATTGTGATGTCCATTATCTCAGACATTTGTGTGGCAATAGAGTCTTAGCAAATTATCACAGGAAGGGATCGTAGAATCACGCAGTGTATCTCCTTTGTCTTATGGATGAGGGCATTAGACTTTTTTTTTCCAGTGTTCTAATACTGCATCTAAATCCCTAGAAAACTACAACTGCTATCATTTTAAACAGCTTTTCTTGGGTGTTCTTGTATTTTATTGTAGATGATACTTAGGTATCATTTTGAAACTGGCCATTTGTATTTTAAATCTAACTGCTAAAAATGAAAGTATAAAAAGCAACTTGGAAAATTTTAATTGATGTATAATTGACATAGAACAGTATATTAGTTTTAAATTTACAACATAATGGCTTGGTAATATGTATATATTGCAAAATGATTACCACAGCCAGTTCAGTTAATAGCCATCATTGCACTTAGAGGTCTTTTGTTCTTCTGATAAGAACTTTTCATATGACTTTTTTAGTAACTTTCACAATGTACTGCATTGTTGTTGCCTGTGGTTTCCTTGCTGGACATTACATCGCCAGGACTTCCTTTCTCATGACTGGACTTTTGTATCTTTTGATCACATTTATCCATTTCACCTCCCCCAGGAACTGGACTGTTTTGTTTGATGTTCATGGCAGATCTGTTTTGAAAGATAGGCAGGACAGATATGATTATTCTCACTATACCAAGGGAGGAAGAGAGGACTGAAGATGAGAGATGCATGAGCTTTGTTGGTACAGTGGGTGGAATTTTGACACTGTCCTGTTCCCCCTGAGGTTTAGCTTGCCTGGTTTGAATAATCTGGCCTACTGACAGCTTCATGTACTCAGAGGGGCCTGCTTGGTCTTGGAACTGAATTTCTCCCTTGCTTCCTTTCTCTTCCCATCATTCTTTCTTTGATGTCATTAGCCTTATCACTAACACTATAGAAGCATTATTTTGCTTCAGTATATGATAAGCTATATGAATATAAATCTCACCTGTTTTGTTCTCAAGTAGAATCCAGTTATCTGAAACAATGCCTGGTATACCATAGACAATCACTGAATACCTGTTAAATGACTGACTGAATAGTTGAAGGACATAGTCTGAAGTGAAGAGACTTGAAAAAAATTAAAATTCACTAAATTTTGAGAACTTGACCTATGGGCCAGAAAAATGGTCTACATGTTTACTCTGTTGTAACCTCAGCTTTTCATTTGTTTGTCCATCTGTCTGACCGTCTGTCTACACACCCACCCACACAAGTATTTCAGAGTGCTTTCTATGTTCAAGACACTGTTCCAGGCATGGGGAGCTACAACAGCAAAACATATTAGAAATTCCTGTCCAACTAGAGCTCCCAATTTGGTATAATGAAATGAGAATAAATAACTTACTTTAGTTAAAATTTACAGAAAAGATGAATAAATTTGTATCCATATGTGTATGATAGTAATTAAAATGTAAGTAGAAAAGCAAAGCAGAGATAACACATGTGGAGGTTCCATTTTACATGAAGTGGACAAACAAGGTCTCTGTGAGAATTGACATTTCAATATTTGATGAATGAATTAATATTTAATCATTATTTGTTGAAAGGATGGATATTTTAAAATGCTCAGTGTTTCTGCACCAGAATATCTGTAAGTAACATTTTTCCTGTGTAAAATGGGTAGAAAGCTTTCCAGCTCATCCCCATGAAATCAGGTGGAAACTCAAATATTAACTGGCACGTGGGTTCTTCCTCTTTGTTCTCCCTCTTCCTCCTTTCCTTTTCCTCTACACTGGTAAACACTGCCACATGGGCAGTGATTACAAGCCTTGAATTAGACACCTCCTCAGCCCTGAGAATCCCTTCTGTGGTCAGGCACAAAAGCAGAGGTTCAGATCGCACTCACACTTTCCTTCTCCCTTCTTGTCCTTGGGCCAGTCTCAGGGTTTTAATTTTTTACGTGGTGATTTTCTAAAATGCCTACCAGTTCTTGACATGTGGCAGTCATTCAACACATGTGAATTTCTCTGCTCCTTTTGTATTTGTTGTGCATTAAAATTGCCCTTGGCGTCAAGGGATTAGAGTACAATACAAGTGCGAAAACTAAGCAATTCGAGATTTTTCCTGTGCACACGTACTGGCAATAAGTGCACGGCTTTATACATGATAACCATCTCATCTCAGCTACATTTTAATCAGATTTTAGATGTTATGAAGGCTTCCAGTAATTACAGTTATTTTTGCTTTAAAAAATTGAACTGCTATTATTAAAATTCTTTTATTAAATCTTTTTTTTCCGCCCTTTGGTAGTTATGAAAGATTGTAGAATTTCTGAGTCAGATCACGGGGTGCTAGACATTTAGATATAAAATCTTATTATTTTGATACAGGAATAGCTCCAAAAAGATGATGTTGCTAATAACCATGAACTTGCTCATAGTGCGAGAGTGAGGAACTTTCTGTGATCTGCTGACTCTTGCTTCCTCCTCTTCATCTTTACCCTGATGTAATGCTTTGTTTCCCCTTTATGGAGTACCCTCTGAGTCTTTTGTTCTCTGAGGTAGTTATTTTTATTGCCATTTTTTAGAAGAGAAAATGGAGGCTCAAACATGTTGCTGTTTTTTCATCCAAAGCTGGTAATGACTAGCATGCTCTTTACTAGACTGTATGCTGGGCAATCACCTGGTATGTGCAGTTACCCCGAGTCAGCAGGAAAGGCAGTTCCAGATGGGAAACCCAGGCCCCAAGTCCAGTGCATTGCTCCCTGCCCAAACAGTGTCAGACCAAGACCCACTCAGGATAACAATTATCCTGAAGAAGATTGTGTTCTGAGACCATGTACGGATGTGCTGGAGTGCTGTGCTCTGTCCTCCCTCCAGGAGTGCACTTTCTATCAGGCTAGCACATGACAGGCATAATCATGGTGTGGATATTGACAGGCTTCTTATGTAGATTCGATGTTAAGGATGTTCCATGCTCACTGTAAAATCCTAGCAATCCTCGGTGATGACTGTAGTGTTATCCCATTTTACAGTTTACACTGCAAAGGCTTCAGTGTCTTACACAACTCACCCCAGGCTGTTTGGCTCTAGGTGACACAGCTGGAAATGAAATCCAGTTCTGGTGACTCAAAGTCCCTGATCTCAGTGAAATCTAGTGTTTCTGGGAAGAAGCTCCATCTAACAGGATGACAAGCTGGGCTGGGTCTATCTAGATGATTCCACCACAAACTACTTACACTTTTCTATGTTTCTTTTTGCTGGAAACGTCTCTAACATTCCTCTTGGTTCATTGAGGTGATCAGGGGAGCCTTCTCATTCGGGAGGCTGCTGGGTATGCCTAAACTAACACCGTTTGAGCTAATTGTATACAATTTAGCATTCCCAAAGCGCTGACAGCCCTCATTCAAACCAAGTGTGAAAGTTTTTAAATTAGCTTTCACAGTTTGATTCACAAGCAGCAAATGCAAAACGGCACAGGATTAATTTTTCCAACCACCACCACCATGGCATAGCTGAAGGCTATCGTAAGCTCATTTCCTTTAACAGTTAGAGAAGCGGCTGGGCAGGCACTGAAGAGATCTCTGTGCTCTGTCTACAAAAAGAACCAGATATACAGATGACAGAATGGCAGCTTGAAACTTTGTGCATGAACAGCAGGGACCTTTGAATTGATGGCCGGGACTCCGCATTGTGGTCCCATCTTGCAGCTTGTGACTCTTGCATGCCAGTTGTGTGATTCAAGGCAGACTAATTGCCCTTCATTAGCCTCAACTTGCCTCATTGTAAAGTGGGGATAAAACTTCCAAGTGTCTGGAAGACTTGTGGTGAGAGTAAGCGTTGAGTTCTGTGTGATGGTGCATACAGTGGCTGCCATGTCAATGGGAGCTGCTTCAAGCAGAACTATGATTATCAGTGTCTTCCTTGAACTTTGCTTTCCTGCCAGCACTATTCACTTTTTTAGATGGCGAGTTTTTAATTTTTTCCTTTGTAAACATTGAGCATCTTCTGTGTGCTAAGTGCTATACTCAGCAATATGATACAGAGAGAAGAAAACACAGTCACCCAGGAAGGACCTCTCAGGGAAGAGACAGACACATACAAATATCCTTATAATATAGCTTATTAACTATGAAGCGCTGCAGGAGGGCCCCCATCAGAGATGCTGCATGGGGTTAAGAGTATACACTCTGAGAAGATTGACCAGAGACAGAGTAGGGGGCAGAACGGGCAGATTGACTGAAATACACTGCTGAGGGGAGCAGCGGGCAAGGCAGGAGAGGTCTGCTGCACCATGTGGATACTCTCCCTGACCGGGGATCCAACTAACACTGCTATGCAGTGGATGCCTGTACCCCAGCTCTTGTATGCATAAATAAATAAATCTTTTTAAAACAAAAAAAGAGTATACACTCTGAAATTCTGCTCTGCTGCTCCCTAGCTATGTAAACTTGAACAAGTTTTTAATTTTCATGACCCCAGTGTCTCCATCTGTAAAGTGGGGATAAGGAGCTGTAGTTACCTTATGGAGCTTCTGAGCTACTGTGTAGACTCTTGGGACAGCACCTTTGTGTAGGGAGGGTTGGGAGTGTTGCCTGCCATATGCAACCTAACTGTAATGCTTCCTAGGAACCTTAGCCTGCTCTCTGAGCCTCAGTTTCCAGTAATCATCAAGTCCATCATCCAGAGCTGTTGGGAAGTAAGAAGCAGTAAGGTGAGTGGGTGCTGGGGACATGGTATGGCCTGGTGGGTCCTGTATCTTCTTCAGAGCCCAGGTGCTAGTGTCAGGTGGCCCTGTCTATCCAGATTGCATGCTTCTGCTTCCCGCAGGCATACGTCTAGGGCATTTGTAAAGAACAAAAAGCACAGTGCTGCAAAAAGGTCAGGCACTAGACTGCCACTCAATGACTGTTACCTGTCCTTGTACACTGAGCCCACTGGCCAGACCTAGCTGGCGTCACTGAAGGAACTGAAGTAAATGTGGAGTGTGCCTCCGCATAGCCTCGAGAATGGTTACGGTGACTGCGTTTGCATGGTGGCCGCAGGTATCAATACAGATGGCTGCATGATCAGTTCAACTACGGTGTGACTTTACGGACCATGATGCACAGATGCAGAGGTTTTCCTGAGCCACAGTAGCAGGATGGATTTTCACTGTTTGCTCCTCATTAGATCCAGGGTGCTTATTTTCCAACACAGAACACATGCAAATTGACAACAGGCACATGCTTTAAAATGTAATCAAGAAGAATGAGCTTGTGTACAAGCATTAATTTGCCTTAGCTTGGTGTGAGGATTTTCAGAATTTTGTGAAATGTGTTTTGTTTGGCTTTCCCTCTTTCTGGAGAGGGGCTTAAGCATGTAAGTGGTGTCCTATCTCTTTTTCCCAGTTTCAAATGAATCAATCAATATTGAGTTTACAGTAATGTCTACTACACAAATTCCCTTCTACTTGGGGTAGTTTGAAGGGCATTTAGGTTTTGCTTCTGCTCTCTGGCATCTTGTGCACATCCTTGAGTGACCAGTATTGGAAGTTTCCATCATAGGACAAATCCTAAACCCTGCTCAGTCTCTACCATCCCCATAAAGCTCCAGAGCTCTGCCTCTCTGGTGCTCACTCAGAAGTTAATAAAGTACAGCTGCAGAATAACATGTCTTGCTTAAACATGAAAACCGTTCGACACTTAACTTTATGGTGCTAAATGTTATTTTGTCATAACTGGTTTATAAGTGCTGTGGGAATCTTAATTTTTAAATTTTGTACATATTTCCAATTATAATCTTTACAAATTCTTATAACCTCTAATATGGAAGTTTGTACCTAGTATATGCTCAGCAAATACTGATTGGATTTTGATTAAAAGGTGACTTTTAAAAAAATGAGACCTCCGTGGTGGCGCAGTGGGTTAAGTGTTGCACTGTGAAGCATTTGCGGCACAGCAGCATGAGTTCGATCCCCAGCCTGGGGAGGGGACCCACATGGTGCAGCAGACCTCTCCTGTCTCACCTGCTGCTCCCTTCAGCAGTGTATTTCAGTCCATATGCCTGTTCTGCTCCCCATTCTGTTTCTGGTGAATTCTCTCACCTCCTATGACTCTGGCCTGTACCCCAGCTCTTGTATGCATAAATAAATCTTTTTTAAAAATAAAATAAAAAATGAGACTATTAGTACCTTAAACATATCAGCTCAAGTAATGGGACAGCCTGGAACTGTTGGTCTGTAATCTTTTCCCCTGTTTCCATTTTACTTTCTTAAGTGTACCCTGTGACATAGCAATAATTTAGTAATAAGAACATAATGGAGTACTCTGTTAAAGGCTTTGCAAACAGTTTATTAAACAAGTCATATTTTTCCCTAAGTCAGAAATGTGATGGCAGAGACATTTATGGTGATGGGCACGTGTTGAGTAGGGCAGTCTGCCAGCCATTCCTGGGGGGCCTTCTTGTCTGATCTTCACTCTACAGTAAGCTATCATTTTCCCTATTTTACAGATGAGGGAACCAAAGCTTGACAAAGGTAAATAACTTGGTCAAAGTGATAGAGCTTCAGAACACCTAGGGTGTATAAAGTACTTGTACATTATAAACTGGGAGTTCTTAATAACTTCACAGTTGGGATAACGAATCTGACATGACTTGCTTGAGGCCCTTAAACCTGTCAGGAATGGGGCCATAACTAGTATGAAGGCCTGAAATCTAAAGGTTGTATTTGCACATTATCATGTTACACTGAGCAATAATTATATGCAGAGGTACAGACTTATTTAGATTGGGTTTCAGCTAACTAGCCAAGGCTAAGCAGAAAGATGACGCATAGATGTATTTGACCTGGTTCATTGGCCACTATAAGTTGATATTATATATTAGATGTCAACTTCCAATTTTTGGAAAAAAAAAATTCAAATAACTGAGTCTTGAATCCAGATACTTGGGTTCAAGTTATCAGGGAGAGAACTGAGAATGATCAAAGCCAAGAAAGGATTGAGATGGTAAAAAGGGTGTATACTTTTGATTTTTGTATATCCACTGTCACCATCTAAAATGAGAGAGGGGGTCTTTGGGCCCTGATTATATTATAGGATTCAAATTTTCAGATGAAACTGTCTTTTTGAGTTGGGAGACAGAGAAGTTAAGTAGAGAAGAGAGAAGTAGGAGAGAAAAGAAAGACGTATGAACAAAAAGAACTTGATGTCTGAAAGGTTTAGGGGGAACAGAGACTGCCTGACCTGTTGTGGATTCCCATGGAAGCCTGAGTGAGGTGGGGATTTGCTTTTCTTTATTCTCTCACTCTCTTGCTCACACACATACTCATTAGCACTTGTTTCTGTGGCAGGCACGGTGCTAGTGCAGTCAACAAAATAGTCTGCCAGAACGAAGCTGACATTATAACTGGGCGATTTGAAAATAAACAGAATTGAATTTTTATGTGTAAAGTGCATGGTCTATTTGAAAATACTGGGTAGAAAAAGTTAGCAAGGGAGACATATCAGGAGTACAGCTGGCGGGGTTTGTAATTTTCAATAGGAAAATCAGGGAAGGCATCCCTAAGAAAGAGATTTTTGAGCTAAGACTTGAAGGAGGTTCCAAGGACCTGTTCTGGTGATGGCTAGACACAGAGAACAGCAGATGTAAAGGCAACAACGTGCTGTGTTTGAGGATTTGGCAAGGAGGCTGGGGTGCCTGAAATAGGATAAGGGGAGGAGGTGGGGCATTGGTGGTCAAAGAGATCTGACAATAAAGGGGCTCAGGCAGGAAGTTCATAGTGAGCTTTCTCATGTAAGAGATTCTGGTACTGTTTTGTCAGTGAACTGCTGGGGAGCCTCAGCAAAAGCAGAGAATTTAGTTAGGAGGCTGTTGTGGTAATCCATGTCAAGGGTGAAGCCAGGGTATGGCAGGGGTAGCTATGGGGAGTTACGGTTCTAGATAGTCAAGTGTTTCCTGAGTTTGAGCTTAGGTGCCAGGCACTGAGGCACGGGGCACTGAGTCGTTGGATAGTCGGTGTCATTGAAGAATGAGCGAGTAACACGCTGTTGGCGGAGGCTCCTTAGAGAGACCAAGGCAATGCTGGGCAGGAGGTTGACCTTCAGGTTGCCACTCTGCGGTGAGCTGGAAGAGGGTCCCTTGAGCAGTGATCTTTTAACCTCTGGGTCCATTTTCTTATTCAAATAATTGGGTAGTGCAATCTCTATATTTACATCACATATAAACAATAAATACAAATTGCTTAGGGCTCTTTCCTGAGTCACTAGGGTGGAGGTAGACAGGTAACACCTAGCGACTTGACTTAACTGGTTAAGAGTCCAGACTCAGAAGCCAGACCCCCTGCACCCCTTACGGCTCTGTCATCACGGGTGAGTGTCATAAACCCCTCCAAACACATCTGTGCAGTGGAAACAGTGACAGTACCTACCTCCTGGGACTGCTGAGTGGGCTAGTGGGCTGTTACGTAGACACACAGAGCAGCGCCTGGCATGTGGTCATCAGAATTAGCCCTAATGTTGTGGTGAGTGAGTTGTTGAAATATCCACAGGTCACTGGTTTATCTGAGCTTTTCTGTTCTTCTTGCCAGCATTTTTTTTTTTTATTTCACATGTTTTCTGAATCTAAATCTTACCTCAGTGGTCAAATGATTTCAGTGAAACCAGATCCTTTCATTTGGTTCTCTGTTTACTCATCACAGGCAATCAGAATGTCTCTTTAATTTCTTCTTGGATTAGTTGTGTTTACCAACAGCGATAAAAAACAGTTCAGTCTTTGGAAAAAAGACAACAATAGCTATAACAAGGTATTAGGGGGTTGTATAAACTTGTCTTACTTGAAGTTAATGTGAAAAGTGTAGAGAAAAAAATAACAAGGGGAAATTTGGAAAATTGGGCAATGATGTTTAACCAAAATGACATGTGCATTTCTGAATGTAAATGCACAACCGCGTTAATGCTTTGCCGGCTGCCTGCCATCCTGAGGTTTTATCGCATCATAATTCAGTGATGAGGTATTTCTTTGCTTTTTTAGTATTTCCACTCGCAGATGCCAACAATGATTATTTGTAATTTCAGAAGTAAAGATGCTCAAAAGCAACATCTGTGATTCCATATTTTTCTGTGGGATTCAAAATGCATGTCTTATTCCTATCTGTAACCAGGGAATATTTGCAGTCAAACATAATTCCTGTATTCTTGATTTAGCTCTGGGCCAGATGGAGTAAAAGGTTTTAAAATGGTTGCCCTTGCTCTCGGTATCTGCACTACGTGGATTCTCAACCTTGTAATCCCCATTTTCTTTAATACAAATAAAAGAGAGTTTATCAGTTGATTCAGATGAGTGGGAGTGTGCCATGCAAATTTCAAAGAATTATACACTAAATTACAGTACCCATTTGGGGGCTTAAATATTATTCACCACTACATGGAACTGGCATGGATTTGATTTTAACTGAAATGGCACACAGTGGCAGGCAATTATTTTTGTTATTGTATCTCCTATCCTGGCCTCCAGAATGTAAGGACAATAGAAGGGGATGTTCATTTATAATTTGACCTCCTGAATTGTTCTTGAAATGCAATTTAATCCTCATATCAAGCAAAGTCTAATGCTGTATTTGCCAGTAAAATAGTCATTTGCATTTTTTATTGACAATACAAATTGTGTTTAATCAGGCAGTCAGCGTGTTAGCATTTGCAATGATTGAAGACCCAGTTTTGCTCAAACTGCATTCCATTTGGGTCAGATGTGTTTTGTTATTTTTAATGATTGGAGTACCTAAACTTGTTGTTTTTTAAAATTGATCAGGTCCCACATAGCTATATTCATTTGTCTCTAGAAGGAAGTCAGGGAACTCCTAAGTTCTTATGTTCCGTATTTACAGAGTCCAATTCAGTATGGAAGAATAATCAAAATATATTTCTATGAACTATTTCTATTTATTGCAAAGACTCTGATGAAATGGACATAGTTCTAGACCATAGATCAAAAGGGACTAGTGGAATTTTGATTAAAAGGAAGAAACAAAAAGTCAGCTTTCCCCTTTTTTAATTCCAGTTCTTTTTCACCTCTCTGAGCCTTAGTTTTCTGATTTATAGACAGACAAGACAGCAACAACCCTTCATTTTCTTTAGAATTTTTGTGAGGTCTTACCCTTTGAGGTGTTAGAACTAAACTGTGTGAGAAACTCAGCTTTGCTTGTACTATTCAGATAACCTCAGGCAGCCCCACCCACTCTTGCCTCAGTTTCCTGTCCTACACAAGGAGGACAATAATAATACTTCACAGGGTTGTGAGCAAAATTTAAGAGTGAAAAGCTTAAAATAATGCAGGTATATAGAAAGCACAATTTATGCTTG
This sequence comes from Galemys pyrenaicus, assembly GCA_019455555.1. Taxonomy (NCBI): domain Eukaryota; kingdom Metazoa; phylum Chordata; class Mammalia; order Eulipotyphla; family Talpidae; genus Galemys; species Galemys pyrenaicus. The sequence goes on along the minus strand of JAGFMF010011617.1, from coordinate 5,193,531 downwards.
TCTTTATAGTATCATCATTATTCTTATAATTAATGGCTCTTCTTCATAGAGTCTTTGGGTGCATTAAATCAAGTCATATTTCTAAAGTACTTACAACAACCAGCACATGGTCAGCCTATACGTGCTTGCTATTATTTTTCTTATTTGTTATCTGGCATTTGTTAAGTGCTCACTGTGTGTAAGAGAATACATTAGGACTCAGTGAAGCAACTTGTGAGCGGGAGGCATTCCTCAGTTCACTTTGCAGAGGAGGAGGAGGGCGCTGAGTATTCCACTTGGAGTGCCCGCATGAGTAGGTGGGGTCAGGACTTTACAGCAGGTCTCAGGGCTCCAGGCACCTGCCCTTTCACACCTGTGCCCTCTCACACCCATCCCTTGGGCCTCAGAGTCCTGAGTCTGGACACAGTGCTCAGAGCAGTCTCCAGGCTCTTTCCTCATGCATAGAGCCTTCCAGCTTCATCTGGCCTCCGTGACCACACTGACCACGCTGTCTCACCCATTCCCTCCAGGGCAGCTTCCACCCAGCCTAGTTATTCCCAACCCAGTCTGCAGCGCCCGTAGAAGGTATTAGGACAACAATGTGACAGCGGCAGGTTCCAGTTTGTATTGGAATAGACTTTTAGTGATAATTGAAAATGTCAAATTTGTTTAGATTGGTACGCATAGACACAAATTATAACAATAACAAACATTTATTGAGCGTTTACTATGTGCCAGAACTTTCTAAGCTGTTAATACACATTAATTTATCTAATCCTCACAGCAGTACCAAGCAGGAGGTACTAATGATGTCTGCAATCTACAGATAAGTCAATGGGCCACTGTCTGTAGAGAGCTGGGGTAGCTCTGCTCGGAGCAGAAATGACTGGTTTCTCAGTATTTATTTCTATTCATTTCTTCCTGTTTGAGTTAATTGGTTGGTCAAGTCAAGCAAAATTTGCCCAGTGCTCTGCCACTGAAGGTAATGCAAGTGACAAAGAAAATAGGAAGGGGAAGAACAAAGAGGTGATTCAGCACGTTTGTGTCATGCATGGAACTACATCTTTTATATGTCATCTCACGTCATGCTGAGATGGTGACTGTGCCGTTTTGGGTGGCAGAGAGAAGGGCTCTGTGAAATGAACTGTTAGATGACTTGCTTCACCTTACACTGTTAGGTGTGTGGCAGAGCTAGGATTGGAACCTACATCTGTCCAGGTGAGGCTCAGTCTATGGCTTGGGTTCAAGTTCTCCCTCATTTTCTCCCTCCATCTGTAAGACAGTGGTTGACGAAAAACAGACAAGGTGTCTGCTGTAGGGAGGCTAATATTCTAGACAAGCCAACAGCAGAAAAATAAGCAGATCATTACATATGTGAGGGAGATCAGTAGTGTGACTGCGAAAAACCCTGATCTAAGAGGTGGGCACCATGCTAGGGTTCTTAGGGAGGATGACACTGAGATCTGAGGTGGGGAGGAGAGAGCCATGCAAACAGCCCATGTTGTTGCCATCCCAGGCAGATAGAAGAGCAGGGACAATGCCCTAAAGCACCATGAATTAAGAAATGTTTTAGGGACAGAAAAAATGGCCTGGTGTGCTTGATGGAAGGTGGAGAGACCAGGTCTAACAGGGCCTCACAGGTTAGGGTGAGCGGTCTGGAGTTTCTTCCACTTTGTAACACTTCGAATAAAATTAGCCTTGTGACCTTGAGCAATTCCTTCATAGCCCTCAGCCTGTGGTGTTTAGTCTGTCAGATGTGGATAATAATCCTGGTCCTACATACATTTAATGGATTGTTTGAACATTAGATCATGAGGATATCTAGAGGCAGTCTTCAAAAGTCACAGAGAAAGATGGCTAATTCACCTGATTTGTTTATCTGTGTGTGAGAAAGGGAAGGCTTTTGAAGACTTTATAAAAGAAAGCAAAGTGTTGGCATTCCTAAATACTTAGTCTCATTGGCGACTGCTAACAGTAATGGTCATAATATTCAGTAAGCTCATTTTATGTATCTGAGCCCAAGATAAACTCTTTAAATTCATGTCCTTAATCCTCACAACACTATGAGACACAGCCCCTATTATTTTTTTTTCTTTTTTTCTGGGTTTTATTTTTAAAATTTTTTTAAATATAATTTTTTTAAAATTTACATATATTTGACATCAGTTGTAATCCCCATCACCATCTCACCGGTGCACCATCACCTCGGTCCCCCGTATAGCCCCTATTACTACCTCCATTTGACAGTTGAGGGACTGAGGCTTGGTAAGATTAAGTCTCTGTTTTCATATATGTGAGTCAATTTAACCCAAGCAAGAGATTGAGCTTCACGCCTAGACAGAAAACTCAGTAAGTGGCCTGAACAAGCAAGATGTTTGTTTTTATCATATGAAAAGAAGCCCAGAGTGAGAGTAAGCTGGTGTGGTACATCTGCTGAGGGAAGTCACCTTGCTGCCTTTTGGCATCAACATTCTTAATATGTAGTGTCTGTTCCTTGAGAGTAGAAAGTTGCTGCCACAGCTCCGGTTTGCTTGTCTCAACACCAAGTCAGGAGGAAGAATGAGAACCAAGGGAGAAGAGCAGCTGTGCACAAGATAAAAACCTTCAACTTGGAGGCTTTGTCTTTGAGGGTAAGAGAGCTTTTCCCAGGATGTTTATCTACACTTCCCCTGCCTCCAGCTGGGGACCGTGACCAACCATAGTGAAAGGAGAGCAGGCTTTAGAATTTCACTTTATACTTGAGTAAGGCAGTGGGTGCGAAAGAATGGTGTTAGCCAGTATGTAGTGAGCCAGTCGGCAGCGCTTGCTCCATCACACAGCTTGTCATTGGTGGAAAGAGATGCTTCAGCTGAGACATTTGGACTCCAGAAGTCACATTCATGACCATGGTTTCATAGTGCCTCCCTGTTGGGGAGCATCTTAGTGATCTTGGACCAGTTATTTAACCTTTCTATGCCAATACTTTTTATTTCTAAAACAGGAAAAACAAGAACATTGAAATAGTAGGATTTATTAAGGGGGTAAAGCAGTTGCCATAATGTCTGGCACGGAGTAAGTGCAACCCAAATATATGTTAGCTGTTTTTACTGTTATATTGTTATTCTTATTACTGTTTGCAGTTTCTGTGCCAGAACTTATGGATAAAGACAGCCAAACAAAATACAACACAGCCTTTGCTTTTTTAGGAGCTCACCTGTTCAGACTCGTACATAAGTAATAATCTACAGTATTAAGTCAGTGATGGAGTAGCACAGATGAGAGACATACTGAATGAAGATCCTTGGGGTGAACTGGAAACCATGGGCTGGTATGAGGGAGTCACCTATTTGTAGGGAGATAATGTTCTTTAGATTCCTATGAGAAAGGAGGCCAGACTTCCAGGAAGATAAAGGGAAGTGCATTCCTGAAAGAGGGAAACATAGCTTATCAAGTGCCCATCCACAGGAGGGTCATTCTGCATGACCTTAGGATCAGGGGGCTGCAAGTATTTCCAACAGGTTGGGAAATGGTTTGAAAGTGAAGGTCAGCAGCAGCACGAGCAAGATTTCCTGAGTGCTTCCCTCATGCCAGGGACTGTCGGAGATGCTGGGGATGCAAGCAATGAGTGGCAGCCCTCTGCTTTCCATGCGGACTCTCAGCTTTCTCATCTACTCAGTGAGGGGAAAAATAAAAGAAACCTAAATTTTGTGAACCATCTGCTGCTCTGTAGAGGCTTTCTGGATGTTCTTTGAATGAGCTTTGAGGTCATTATTATTTTTTCCTTTTTACAGATGAGGAAACTGAGACAATAAAGTTAAGTGAATTATCCAGGAATACCCAACTAGTAAGTGGCACAGCAGGGCTGATCAGATTCAGGTTTCGTGGTTCCTGTGTGCTGTGCCTGTGGTTATGTTTCCTTGGAGAGTAAACACACACACACACGTACACACACTTGCACACATGCTTGCGCGCGCACACACACACACACACACGCTTGCACCACCCCTGCTGATGAAATGCAACCATATCCCAGAGCACATGAGAGCCAAATGCACTATACACGCCAAATGCTAGGGTTTTTTTTTTTTTTTTAACTTTTGTTTAAGAGACTGGAAAGCCCCTCCTTTACTACTGTAGTAAATTTCCACAAGCTTGTCAATTCCTCCTCAGCCTGGCTGATTAGCTGGAGTGGAGCTGTCCAGGTTGCTTAAGTAAAGGCGGATGGCTTGATTGGAGTTCAATGCCTTAGCTGTCACCAAGCTGCCTTCCTAAATATGATCCTTATTGCCTTCCTAACCCCTCTATAAACACAACCACAATGAAAGCATAAAACATTAAAAACATCCCCTGGGTGACTGCTATTGCCTTTTGAATTAACACCAGAAATGCTCATTTGAGAGATGTGGTTTAACGCAAGCGATATTTCTTGACGGGTTAATGAATATCATATGTTATACTTTAACCTAATATAACACCATCAATTATTTAGTTATTTTTATTGATTGGCCTCTTCCAGATTATTTAATAGTAGATTTTTCACTATTCAGAAGATTTAATGCTGTGCACTCAGCCACCTTCATCTGCTGATATGAGTGGCCTCTGAATATGGAGGTGTGTGTAAGGAGGGGGTGTGCATTTTTTTCAAAAAGAGACAAATTGCAGACCATCCTGAAATTAATGAGCATGATGCATAAATAACCTTCCTAAATCAAAGTGTAACAAAGACTCTTAACTGTTGATGACACTGGAGAAAGCTTTCAGAGAGCTGGGTAATCAAGTTCACAATTAAAATTACAGTTTAAAGATGCAAGAAGCAGAAACACAGCCCTGAAGAGGGAGACTGGGCTGCATCATGACTGCCAACAATTAGAAAGCAGAATGGAATTGTGTTCATTTACCTCTGAGGACATAGTACAAGTTCTCTCAAGAGCTGCTCAGGGGCTATGAGGAAGGAAGGAGGAGGATTCTGGGAGCAAGGCTGACTGATGTGTACTTCTTTTGACACTAATTAGTTTTCTGGTTCAGGAATTAATTGGCCTACTCAATAAAATCTCTTGACCATAGTCTAGCTCTTTTTAGGCTGTATTACAGCTGGTTTGTGGGATGTTGTTCTAGGCTGTTCTAGGTTGGGGAGTGAATGCAGTCCATGAATTACAAAAGTTACTAAAATGTAGGATAGTGTGATGGCAGAAATTTTCTCAGGTTGAAATTTGTTTCTTGAAGTGTTGTCAACATTGTTTTTTTTCCTGAGGCCCTGATTTCATGTCAGCCCATTAACACTCCTTACATACTAATACTGCTGATCATTTTGTTATTAACACCATAATTTATCTAGCAATTTGTAACTTACAAAGTCATACTTAGGTATATTGTCATATCTCACATCCCTCATGGGAAGGTGTTACTTGAAACAAGTATCTAACCTTGAATATATATGCCCTAATAGTTTTAAGTCAGTGAGGAAAATCTTGGCCTAATACATTTGAAATAACCTTGACCAAGAAAATAGCATAGGCATATAGTGTAATAGGTATATATGAAAGTGTGCCCTACTGAGAGAGAGAGTGTAGATGTGAAGGATTCTTCTAGACCAGGAATGCCAAATCTAGGCATCTGGGAGACCATAGCCCACCTGCACAGTGGACATCTCAATCTATGGTGTCATCTTTTCCATGAGCTGATGTGCAGCCACAAAAGTCATTTTAGTAGAAGCTCTAGGTTGCTGCTTACCAGTTGATCAAATCTGCCAGATGAGATGAAAACCATCAGCCAAGATGTTCCCAAGATCTGTCTACACTTTCCCTCCTTCTCCTCAGAGATGAGCATTTCTTTTTGACTTCATTCAAGTGAGCTGACCCAGGAAACTTGTGAGCCCCACCCACCTCTCAGAAGCCAGGTAGAAACATCAGCCAGGTGGCAGCTGTGAGAAATGTCACCCTGCAGGATGTGACAGCCACTGTTGGTAGCGAACACATTGGTAAGGCCAAGAGATGTGTATTTTTAGACCCAAGAGACTCAATGTGTATGCTCTGCAGTGATTATATTTCTTCCCCAAATGTAACCTGTGGGGTTCTTACAAGCACCAATTAAAAGCTATCAGATACCTGACACCTGAATTTCAAATCAATCCATTCCCCATGATCATATTTTCTACATTTTTATCTCTGGCTTTTAAGAAGAATATTGGCAGAGTAAGTGACTTGCCCACTCATGTCTCAAGGGGCCACTGTAGAGCTCCCTGCCCATGGACAGGATTGGAATCCTTGCCTCCCCATTTGGTTCACTTCCCTGGCAAGTTTGATGTTATCTGTCTTAGCGTTTACATGTCCCATTCCTTGCCAAAGCACAGGAGGTATGCTCTTAACACATGCTAGCATTTTGGTGATCTCTTCACCTTCTTTATTCCGTGACATCTTCCATGGCAGAGCATAGCATTTTGGGGGGCTCAACTGCCAAATTCAGCAACAGGTCTGAAGAGGCCCATCTGCAACCCCAGATGACTGGAAGATGGTTTCCCTGTGGGTCAAGTAGCAATGTATTCACACTCTCAAGTCCCAACAAAGTCTTCCGAGCATGGCATCTGGTACTGCAGAATGGTGGCATGTTGGGAGACCGATGCAGATCTCTCTCTTCTCTGAAGGGTCATGTCCTCGGCTTTCTCAGCAGGCCTCCAAGTGTGGTCCTGGGCACATAATCCTACCCACTGTTTCTTATAAAGAAACTGTGGGAAAAGATGGGACATGCTGCCCATTATAATCTGAATGCTTATGTTCCCCAAATATTCACATTTAAGTCCTAGCCTTCAATATAATGATATTTACAGTGAAGACTTTAGAGACAAAATTGGGTTTAGATGAGATCAAGAAGATAGTCCCCAGGATGGGATTAGTTCCCTTGTACTCAGAGACGCCAGAGACCTTGCTCCCTCTGCTCAACATGTGAACGCTCAGTGAGGAGGTCCAGCTGTAGGCAAGGAGGAGATCCCACCCAAGAAACTAAATTGCTAGCCTTTTCATTTTGGACTTCCTAGCTCGAGAACTGTGAAAAGTAAATGCATGGTGGTTAAGCCACCCAGTCTATGGGATTTTGTCCTGGTGGCCAAGCTGATGAAGATGTCTGTTCTTCTTGGAGGGTGTTGAGCAGAGCACTGTGCACCAGTTCCTAGTGCCACGGGAGGATTCTGACCCCCTGGGGCAAAGCAGAGATTTTCCCAGGATAGAAGTTCAAATGAAGTGCCCACTGCTTCTTGGTGTCAGAGTTGCCAAGGAAAATAACAGTCAAGCACTGCGTGAAGCACATTTCTTCCATAGGGAAGCTACAGAACAAGATCAGCTTTAATAGTGGGTTCAGCTACCTTTGGCCTGTGGGTCCTCCTGGCAGCTAAAGCAGGACAGGTGGCTTACATACACCCCTCTCTGTCTGAGAAGGACCTCAACCCCTGACCCAGAGTCTGAAACACTTAGAGCTAGGGGCAACCTCTATCATTAATGCACGTCATTAAACAGAACACAGGGAACACACTGAACCTGAAATAGGGAAAGATATTCCTACCTAAGGTGATGAGCCCAGAAGACTCTGTGGACTCTGTCTCTTGGAAGGGCAGTGTGCCAGGGCCAAGGCTTATGTGACTGGCTGGAGGACTTCATGTCTGACTCAGCCTTTCTCACCAGAGTCACAGTGCCTGTGGTCACATCAAAGGCTCTGAGAAGGCCCGTAGAGGAGAGAGGGATTTACACTGTTTACCATTTTGCAACTATCCATAGAATTAATCTATCTATAGAGCACTTCTGTGTCCTAGTTTTCTAACAGGAATCAGTTTGGGAAAAGCTGCAGCATCTCATAGTTTGTTCTTCTTTGCTTCCTGCTACTGTTAGAGTTTATATCTGGGTCAGGCAGAACTTGAGTCTTTCCTTTTTTGTTTGATCATGAACTTAGATGTCCTTCAGTTCTTGTCCAGGTAAGATGTAGCCAGTTGGGCTGCTGAGAAGAACTGAGTAAACGTAGCACAGGATGTTCCGGGACATGTTGGAGAGGAGTAGAACACTCAGCTTACAGTGTAGTAGTAATGCTCTCTAAACGTTTAACTACTGGACTGTGAGATTCTTGAGGGCAGGGAGTGTGTCTTAGCCACTGTGTCCATTCCTAGCAAATTGAAGAGCCCAAAGGAATCTCTCGGAAATGCTTGTCAAAAGTTGAAATCATTTGCAGATGATAATAGATTCATAAACCTTCAGTGCTGGAAATAAGCCAAGCAATTATCTAGTCCAAATTTGTTTTAGAAACAAGGATAGCAAGAGTCAGAGAGGGCAGTGTCTGGTGTGGCCCTGATGTTACAGATTTGAATAAGAAGCTCAAGATTCTTGATTTGATGAATCGTTCTAGAGATGTGCTCTATAGAAAGAGTGTTTTTATGAGTTTGGGTGTTGTGGAGATGGAAAGGTAAGGGAGGCCAAAGACATTATAAACATTGAATTTGCCCTTTATCCCAGTTTATCTTTAATCATTCACTTTAACAACCACTGTATCTATTTACAGCGACTGGCTTGTGTCTTAGTTTGGGCTGCTATCGTAAAATACCAGACACTAGATGACTTGTAAACTACAGAAATTTATTTCTCATAGTTTTGGAGGCAGAAGTTCAAGATCGGGGTGCCAGCATGGTAGGGTTCTAGTATGGATCCTCTTAGGAACTGCAGATAGCTTATTTCTTTTTTTGTCCTCACTTGGTAGAAAGGGTGAGGGAGCTGTCGGGAGTCTCTTTGATAAGGGCACTAAGGCATTTACAAGGACTCTGTCCCCATACAATAATCATCTCCAAAGGCCGCACCTCCTAAATATCTCACATTGGGAGTTAGTATTTCAACATATGAATTTGGAGGGGATGTGGGTGACAAACATTCAATCCAAAGCTCTAGGGGGAGACGGTAAGACATCATCAGTATCCTTCAGTAACGCACAGTCTCTATAAACAGCTGGTTATAATAATTGCAGCTACGCAGTACCAGGTACCACCTTAGGCACTTTAGACATAGTTCTCACACCAAACCTATATATAGGTGAGCTGTCTTCCCTTTTTGCAGATGGGGAAACCAAGGCTCAGAAAGGTTAGGTGCATGTGCCCAAAGTAACAGGGCTACATGTGAAGCCCCAGCCTTCCTACTCCACTCTGTTGTGTAATGCATGCTTGTCAAAGTGGGCTTGACTCCCTTTAGCCATGGCAACAGCAGGGAGTCAGGTGATCTTTTCTGCGGATTCAGACAGGTAGAGAGATGTGCCAAGGGAGTGCGTGCTTGCCCCTCTTGCGTGCCTGCCTTCTGCCCAAGGCTGGTCTGAAAGGAGCCTGAAACATGCCCAGGGAAGGCAGTGTCCCTTCCCAGTGTCTTCTTGAGTGGGGCTTGAGCAAAGGCCTGTAGAGGCTGAGGAGGGGAAGGGGAGTCAGAGAGTGGCTAGTGAAGCAGATGAAGAGGGGCCAGAGGATCTGGAGGGATCAACCCCGGAGGACCTTCTGAACCCTGAAACACCGAGACTTTTGGACTGTGAGCAATTTCATTTCTTTGTGCTCTCTCCTAATACACTGCTAATTGAATGTTTTTTTTATAGACTCCAAGGCCCACATTAACATTGTCTACTTTTAATTCCATACGTTGGGGGGGGAGATCTCATGGTTTTATTGACTGCTTTTTTATCTGACTTCACCTAATTGGAAAATAAACAGATAAAGTGATACCTTTACTACTGATGAATAATTCATGATCTCTTTGTCTTTTGTCATAAAAAAAAGTCCTTGCAGATCTGTCTTTAAATTAGTATATCTGGTAGATGAGAGAAAAATGTGAGCGATTAACTCCAAATTGAGTTTAGTGTGAATTTCTGAGAATCGGAGTCCTCCTCTGTAATGAAGTTTAGATTGGTTCACGTAACGGTTCACCTGGCTCTCGTGGAGCCCAAATTCAGAACATATGAGTGCTATTGACCTGTTAATTTGAAATGTTTTAATCTGCATAAAAATGGATTGTATTAATTGTTTCACATTAACCAGGGCTGACTATAATGTCTGATTGAATTAGGCTGATTTTTCCTCTCTCTGAGCCTTTCATTTGTCCCAAACACTGGTAACTTCTCCTCCCTCCGATGCCAATCACCGCAACTGGCTGGGCTGTATTGCTCTCAGATTACAGACACACACCAGCCCGTCAGCCTCACGTTGGCTGCGCTGCTTGACACCTCTCTCGGACACGTTCCGCTTTTCCAGTTACCCTTGGTAACATTTCTCCACCTCATTCTCACTGGTTTACATCATTTTCAAAATCTTAGTAAATAGCTTTAACTTCTTGTACCAGTCTGAGCTTCAAAAAGAAAAAAAAAAATATTCCAACAGAAAAGTCCATTTTTCAAAGAAATGTAATTCCTAATTATTTACAAGCGTGCTCTGAGATGTCTAGTGGGCTGCGTGGACTCTTAGGAGGGAGGAGGGGCGTACAGTGTAGCTGAACCTGGTTCTGCCCTCGAGGCCATCACCGTCTGGTTCTGGTGTTAGGTTTTAAATGTATGAAAAGTTAATGGTTCAAATCAACATTTCAGGGAAATCCCAGGTGCTCTGGTTAAAGGAGTGGTGACTGTGGGCACTGAGAGATGATTAAGGTTTCTGAGTATGCTTTAGGTTTTGCTTTTGCTTCCCCTTGATTCTGACATGTGCCCAATTCTTCCCTGCGTCTGGAGTAACCTCTTTGCAACTCTTATCTGTTCTGAAAACTTTCCTTGACCACCACCATGCCCTCAGCTGATAAAGTGCCCTCTTTTGGGTGCTCACATTTCCCGTCATCAGCCATCATTTTATTTGTCTTACCATTTATGGGTGTCTTTCAGGCAGCTGAAACGAAGGGTTCACCAACACTATATAGGCAGGTAAGTCTGGAGAGGGAATTTAGGGAGAGTTAGATGGTACATCCCAGGCCCTTGTTGCTCAGCATGTGTGTCCATGCAGCATTACCGTCTCCTGGAGGTATGTCGAAAATGCAAAACCTGATATTCCATCTCAAAACTACATAATAATGGGCATCAGAATTTTAACACATTCCAGGGACCTCAGATGCACTTTTAAAAAAATAATAATAAAAGAGCAAATGCATTGTAAAGCTTGAGAACTGGGTGGGCTGGTCTAGGTCACTGCTTCTCAAACTTGGCTGTGTGCTGGAATCATAGGGGGGGGGGTCTTTATGAAGAATTAATGCTTTGGGTTTCACTCACAGCAGCTGTGGTTTCATTGGGGTGCAACCAAGGAAAAGCTCTCCTTGTGATGGTAATATACTTCCATATAGCTGCCCTCCCTCTGGGCTGGGGTTTCCCAAACTGTACTTAACCAGGCTCTAAGTTTTGTTGTTTTCACTTATGTGCCTGACTCCCCTGCCTCTTAAAGGTGGTGACTCTTAAGTTCTAACACTAATATAGTATATCTCACTGAATGATTGTTTCTTAAAGCGAGTAGAAATAAACATGAACACATGCTTTTAGTGCAGAATTTGAGGATAAGATTAAAATAATCTTTGAAAGGTGGTATCACTAGTTTGGGTGAAGAATTAAGACACAATTACTAATACAGATGGCAGGAAGATGATTTAGAATGTTCTCAGTTGACTACAGTCAGAATCTGTAGAGTGTCAAGTTTTTGATGCCCATTTCATGGGAATAGGATGGGGATGGAGAAGACTCCAGAGTATGAACTCTTTTAATAGAGACTGAATAGGTTTGGTTCACTTCAAGCCCTGATGATGTAGCAGATATTTATCCCAATGTAATTTTCACATGCACTGATGGAAGTGCAGCATTCACTTGTGCGGGGGGTTGGACTGCTACATTTCCTCTGGGTATCATAGCACACGGTGAGGACATAGTGAGTGTTATGGATGGCATAGAAATCATGTGATGGGAAGGGTGCTAGATGGGAATGAATGCCCAGTTTGGATAAGAGAGCATGTGGCAAGGACATGATTGATTTTTTCAGAAGGGCTGAGTGTTGTGTGAGAAAATTGCAGAATTGTGCTGTGCTGCTCCACAGGACATAGCTAGGGCCAATGGAATTCATGGAGGCAGATTTTGGCTCAACACAGGAAAGACTTTGTGCCAGTGAGAGCTGTCCAATAATAGAACCGGCTGCCTGGGGAGATGGTGCGAGTAAGCAAGCTCTCTATCTTTGGAAATGTTCTAGCAGAGCCTGGGTGGCCATCTGTTGTAGGTGTTGTGGAAGAATTCATACATGTGGTGGATGAACAAAATTCTGTTGATCATGATAATGGTAGTGAATGTGACTACTATATACACCTATATACCAAGTGCCTACTAAGTACCAGGTACTCTGGACGGCAAGCTTTTATCTATTATTACCTTTAATCTACAGCCCTAACGAGAGAGAATTATTTCATTGAACAGAAGAAATAGGTTCAGAGCTATGATTTCTGATTTACAAACTCATAGGCTTTTAATGATACCAGCTGCCTTCTGTAGTTCTTTCCACCCCGAAGGTCCTATGAGTTCAGATCTATCCAAACATGGAGAGCAGGACATGAAGGCTTGGGAATTGAGAAAGTAGTCAGAATGGCAGACATGGGTTTAGCGTGCTCCAGCAAGAGTATGTTTTCGCCACTGGGTTATCAGATTCCCACGGTCATAACTGCAGAGAGAAGAGGTCTGTGTGGACTGGCTGCGGGAAACTCAAAGTCTTGGGAGTAGCTCTGAGTCTTATTGCTGTGTAGGCAGGAGAGGACTTTATTGCATGTAGAAAGCTGTATTTTTATTTTTTATCAGTTTTCCTTTTCTTCATTTGTATATACATAAAACATCATTGTTCATTTTTGTACAATATTTGCTTTCTTTTCTCAGATATAGTCCCCCAAAACTGTATTTTTAATGTTAATGTCTGTATATATTTTTAGATTCTAGATTGAGTCTCTGTAAGTCAGGTACTGAGATTGGAGTCAGCAAAATATAGTGGCTGGGGTTCTGGAAACTGCCACTCCCTCACTATGTGTCTTCAACAAATTACTTTTGTATACCTTGTTTCCATCATCTGTAAAACAGGAACAATAACGCTACCTCTCCCATAGGTTTGCCATGAGGCTTAAGTGAAGTAATGTGTGAGGCATGTTTGAACAGCAGCTAAAACTTGGCAAACACTAAGTTGCTGTTTATATTCAGATTACTTATTTTATATCTAAGTAAAGCCTAAAGTAGAATCGTTTACTTCAGAGACACATTCAGTTGCCTACTTTCTTTAAACTGACCCACAGGATAAGAACTCAGCTTACTTTTAAAATATCGAAGTACACTACTGATACCATTAGATAGACAAACATTTGAGCTTAAAATGTTAATTCATTTTTGCTATTCTAATGTGTTTTCTACCGTACAGAATTGAAGCAACATAAAGTACAGTTTTTAAACAGCAGCGTGTCCTTTGACTCTGGGCTGAAATTTTAACACCACTATTCACCAGCCCTGTGACCAGGGACAGTTGGTCACTGTGGGTCTCAGTTTCTTTTGTATAAAGTGGAAATAATAGTATTATCTACTTTATGAACTTAGTGATCTAGTCAGAAACCAAGTGTGAGTGCTTAGGGATCTTCAAAATAGTAAAGTGTTCAACAAATGAAGATAATATACAGTAGTTTGTAAAACAAAGGATCTTAGCATGCCTTGCGGTCCTTCTTGTGGATGTGTGTTGTCTATATTAACCCACAGTGTCTATATAACCTATAGTCAGGTTTCTCTGTGAGCCGGACATTAATGGGTCGGGGGATATGATGGGTGGGCTTGTAGAGGGTCTTTGATGCTCCTGAAATTGTAGGCAAGATGTAGGTATATGCACATTTACATGGAGAAGTTCTGCACTTTCATTAATCACTCTGTGACCTTACCATGTTTAAGAAGTGTTACTGTATGAATCTGGAGATTCTTGAGACTGTAGCAAGAGAAAACTGAAAACCTGACTGTCGGGTCAGAGAAAAGTTATCAGGCTTTTCGCCCTCCCACCATTGGTGTAGTGCTGGACACGTGCGGTTCTGCACCCATGCCTAAGTGGGCATGCGCAAGTGCGCATACCTGGGCTTAGACGCAGGCATATAAGAGAGGCGACAGAGGATGCCAGGGGAACAGGACACCAGCAGAACAAGAGAAGCAGAAGTGGCAGAAGAATAGATGAGAGGGCTAGAGAGCCCAGAGTAAGATGTGCTGCTAGCTGCACTGGGGGGGTAGGGGTGGTAGGAGGCCTATAGGTCTCTCCTCCCAGCCCCCTCCCTCTTCCTGCTGCCCTGTACCAGGTTGCCTCTGTAAATAAAAGCCACTGAGGGCTCCAAGGACTCCTCCTTACCCCATCTGCTAGAATCATTGAGAACTTGCTCAGTGCCCCTTGCTGGCACCACACTGGCTAACAGTGACTTCAGGATTAAAGTCATTTTGTCGTCTCATAGAACGGAGAAGAGGTAGAAGAAGTAGGTGATCCCAAGATGGAAACAGTAGTTCAAAGAACTTTTCAGGGTCTCAGTGTCTTCCTTTTTGCCATATGTTATCCTTAGCAATTGTTTCATGGTCCCGGGATAGCTGCCGTTGAAAGAAATACTGCACCCTCCCAACACTTCACTAAAAACAGAGGCCAGGGCAGCCAGGGTGGTGTGATAGAGCTTCCCATATTTGTCTCCTTTTATCAGAAGCAAAACTAAAAGAAACAATTCCCCAGAAGGAACCCCCACAAAGCAAGACACCTCCCATCTCCCACTTAGTCTTTTTTTGCCAGAACTGGATCATACCGCCACTTCCAGCCAGGAGGGAGGCCAAGAAAGCAAGTGTCTGGCTTTTTCAGCATCTCTAAGCGAGTTGGCTAAGGAAAAGAGGCAGTGTAGGTGAAAATGCTTTATAACATCAGTGTACTAATGAAAATGTGGGTCCCAGAGAGGTCTCAGAAAATATTTAAGTATCAGGGTGGGGGAGGGACAGTTATTTAGTAAGAGACAGACAGGGGGAGCTTCAGATGCCTTCAAGGAGCCTTACGCTAAACAGGCTCAATCATCAGTGAGTAATGCAGAGGAAGTGCCTGGATTCCAAATATGTGCAGAGAAAAACTGTCACAGGAGAGTCAGCCAATTGCTCGTGTTTGCAGCTGCTGATCCTGACCCAAATCTGCCCTTCCCCAGTCCTCAGCTGCTGATAGTAGCCTTTGAGAGCTGGACTGTGAGCTCTGCCAGGATGAAGATGCCCATTGCCGTAGCGCTCTCCTCATTCTCTAAACAAGCTGTTCCTGGGGAGGGGTGGGGGCAGTGCACAGTTGCAGCAGGTCTAGTAATTAGCAGCAGCCCTGGGGCCTCACAACACTTATGAAAAGACTAGGTGATTCGATAAGATCTGTCAGTACCCCTGGTAGTTTCCCAGATGGAGAGACAGGTGGGATCTTCAAGGCTAATGACATGGAGGCCTTTAACCTGCAGTTGCTAGAGGGCATGGGTTGGGAGGTGTGGGACAAAAGCAAGACAGGTGGACATGGAGTTCACATGTCTGCTGTGGATGGAAGAGCCTGTTTTTATTTATGATCTTGGCAAATTGTGCTACCCTAGAGAGTTGACAAGGAATCCATTGAACCAATGATGCATTCAGGATGCAGGATGTGAAGACACTATGCAGCAGGCCCCAGCCTGTCTCATCTCCTCAATACTGAATCCAGAGGCTCAGGAATTATATGAACATGTTTTTTTTGCATATTAATTGGTTGAATTAAAAGGTTGAAAGTTTAATAGTGTATTATCATTTTGCCCTACATTAGTATAATAATGATTTTCTCCAATTGACTGGAAGATAATATAAGATCAGTGATAAAAGCATTTCTGCATCTCCCCAGGGAGTTAAGGAGAGCCTCATAGAGGAAGGAACTCAAATTGCCTTTGGAAGTCTGGGTAGGAACTTTCCAGGTATGATCTGAGATAGAGTGGAGGTGCCAGGGCTTCTATGGGGGATATTTTAGGTGGAGAGGCAGCACCTAAAAGGCATAAAGTAGAATGCAGCATGCCCTGCCCTTCATGTACTCAGCACTCGACTTTCAGAAAAATCATTCCATTTTCTTCTTCTGGGAATGCTTCTTTACCATCCAGCATGAAGCTCCAGCCTTGTAGACAAAATGTGTCTAGGAGTTAGTAAAGATGTGTGGGGACCAGTTAACCTTCCCCTGGCATATTTTGAGCTGCTCCTTGTGAGAGAAATTTCAGCCAGTGACATACTGAGAGGAAGGAGTGGGATTTTGGGTGACTCCCACCCTGCAAGAGACAGACATGCAGTTTAGATGAACTTAACTGAAAATGGTGTTGATTGTGAAATTTGCATGAGCATCGTTCCTGTAGGTCTCTCATTTCTGAGTCGACAGAAACAGACTAGGTGCTTCTATATGGTGGAGATTAGGATCAACACATCTCGTTTCTCTTTGGGGTTGGGGAGAAGGTAAGAGATGCCCTCCACCCAAAAAAACCCTCAAATCAAATTGATTAAATGAATCAACCATATAGAATGTTAGAACAACGTCTTTCAAAAACATGACCTAGAGATCTTACTGTCATGCAGTTTTTGACACACTAAGTCTGAGACTGGCATTTCTAATACACTTCCATGTTATATTGATAACTGATGATTCAAAAACTACTTTGCATAATAAAATATTTAAATATAATGTTTAAGGATAGTGGAAATATGAAAAGAGGTACAGTGAACAGTGGAATGGAAATGGGAAAGATTTCAGTTTTCATTTTCAGTAGGAATAGGCCCATGGAGTTGACATTTGCACAGACTTGAAATAGGTAATTGTAATTAACATGCTTTCAAATATATGTAGTTTATTAACTATCCCCTCATCACAAGTTACCCACAACTGAGCCACATCAAATCACAAGCATCCATTATCTCACAGTTTTGATGGGTTGCCTTGGTTAGATGCCCTTGCTCAGCACCTCTCACGGGTGTCCATCAAGGTGTTGGTCAGTGCAGCTGCAACCATCTCAAGGCTGGCCTGTGGCAGACCTGTTCCCAAGCTTACTGTAGTAGCTGTTGACCAGAGCTTCCCTTGGTGCCTTACCCTGTCACACACCCATTAAACAGCTCACAAATATAACAGCTGCCTTTGGTCAGGGCAAGCTTATAAGAGGAGAAGACAGACATGCCTGTAAGAAGGAAGCCAGAATCTTTTGGTAACCCAGTTTATTAAGTGACATCCTTTCACTTTTACCATATTCTACTTATTATAAATGAGCTGTTTCGTCCATCCCAGTTGGACGGAGATTAGCAAAGGTATGAATACCAGGAGGCGGGGCTCACTGGGGACCATTTTAGAGGCTGCCTTCCAGAAAAGGTATTTGCCTATTGCCTCAAAATATGTATGTCCTATACCCCAACACAGGTTGCTGTTACTGCCTGTTTGTTTAGCAAAGAGGATCATGGGAATTTATTGGCTTCCAATAGGAACCAGGATGGGCCCAAATGGTTCTTGTGGAGCTAGAGTTGGCTTTGGCTGATATTCAACTTTCGAGGTGGATCCAAGCCTGTTTTCTTATTTTTGAGACATGTGGGCAGAGGCGGGTAGGCCATCTGAGAGCTTGTGGGCAGCTGAGCTCTGACTGACCTCTGGCCATTTTAATGCTGCCAATAAAATTGCCTGAAGAGCCTGCCAAGAAACAGATGCTGCTGCTGGAGAAATACCTTCTGTAGCCTGGCATTTGTCCGGTAATTGCTCTCCAAGAGAAAATAAACTCTTCACATGAGAGGGAAGGTGGATGACGCTTGATTGTCAAGTACAGAGATGATTTAGAACAAGGGTTGTAAATAAAATGAAAAGGATTTTATTTAAAAATAGGAGATGTTTGTAGAGATCTGAAATTTGGCTTTTTAAAAATCCACTGACTCAGGAAATGTTCTTGTTTGCCAGGCATAGATGAATACACAGTGAGTTGAATTATGTGCAGAATGTCTCACCTGTTCCCTCACTCCTGTTCCTCTTGCAGTCATATTTCTTCCACAGTACTGAGAGGCACTATTTCTTTCTGGCTTATAGATTCATCCGGTAGTGGAAACAGCACTAACTTGGGACTGGGAAGTTGACTCTACCACTTACTTATGGGGAACTCAGGCTTTGCTCTTCTGTTTTCTCATCTTTCAATTGTCTTTATAATACTTCGCTCAAAAAGTTATTTTAAAGATTAAGTTAAACAAAGTATGCAGTGAACTTTCCTGGTTCCATGGTGGATACTTCCTAACTGGTGGCTTTGTAGTCTGGCCCACTAGGTGCATCTGCTATAGCGTCACTGGGAGGGGCTGTCAAGGGTATGTCCTCCAACACATTGTGAAATGAAATGGTCATCTAAGAGTTAAGTGTTCCGTTCACCCACCCATTTATCCATCCATTTGTCTGTCCCTCCATGCGCTCATCATCCACCCAGGCAGCCAGCCAGTCAGATTTATCAAGGTCCTCTCTGACAATACTATTCTCTGAGCAGTGAGTGCATGGATGAACAAATCAGGAAAACTACCTACTTTCAAGGGGCTAGACAAGATCATGAGCAAACATTATTAATAGATTTTGGATGTAAATAATTAATGTAAAATGAATAATGGTTGAAATATAGAGTAACTGATAGGAATGATGTGGGATGGCCACTTTAGGCTGGATGACCTGGGAGGGACACTTTAAAGAATGTAACTTAGAGGAGACCTAAGTTACATAAGATAAGATAAGAAGGAACAATGCAAACAACCTGAAACAGAAAGAAAGCTAGGGTGGTAGGCATTTCCCAGTTCAGATAGGACTCAGTTATTCCAGGGAGAAATATTTTGCTTAAACAAATTGTGGGATAGCTACTCATAAATGTAACTATATATTTCACTATATTTAAAGTACTACTATTAGGATTTTAAAGACATTCAGGACCCTTAATAGGACCCTAATACATTATTGAAGTATTTTCAGAACAATTTTTTTTAAAGATTTATTTATTTATGCATACAAGCACTGGGGTACAGGCCAGAGGTGTGGGGGGTGAGAGGATTCACCACAGAGAGCAGGGAGCAGAACAGGCAGATCAACGGAAGCACACTGCTGAGGGGAGCAGCGGGCACAGCAGGAGAGGTCTGCCATGCCATGTGGGTCCCCACCCTGGCCGGCAGCAGGGATCGAACTCATGCTGCAGTGGCTGCGGCTTGCTTCATAGTGTGTTGCTTAACCCACTGCGCCCCAGGGAGGCCCCAGTATTTTCAGAACAATTTAACCTTAAATTCATCCTTCCCTTCTTCCCTCCCTTTCTTCTTACATTCTTTCCCTCTCCCTCCCTCTTTTTTCTTCTCCCTTCCTCCCTCCCATTCACTGCTTATTTATTTTTAAAGACATCATTAAAGAAAAGTGTCTTCTGTGTGAAGCCCTGATAAATTACCCAGTGCACCTTCATTAAGCTCAGTGAGCCTCACAGCATCCCTGACGCAGGCAGGGATTGTGTCTTCATGCTGGGGATAAGGGGATTGGGTCTTGGAGAGCAAGGGGTCTGCCAAGTCTCTGGTGGGCATTGAGTCAGAACCACAGATCCAAATTAGTTGTCTTTCCAGAACTTTAGGCCACAGTTTTGTTTCAGCCCACAGTGCCTAGGATATTGATTTTTTTAAAAAAACTACACATATGTTTTATAAAAAAACAAAAAACAAAAAACAGAGGCCTTCCTGGTCACGCAGGAAGTTAAGGTACAGCACTTAACTTCTTAGAAGTCACTCGAATTTGATCCCCAGTCAGGGAGGTGACTCACCTGGTACAATAGACCTCTTCTGTCTCACCCGCTGCTCCCCTCGGCAGTGTATTTCAGTAAATCTGCCTGTTCTGCTCCCCACTCTGTCTCTGGTGAATGGCTCTCACTCACCCTCCCCCCCCCCCACATACACCTCTGGCCTATACCCCAGCTCTTGTATGCATAAATAAATGAATCTTTTTAAAAATTAACAACATAGAGACAGTTTTGATCAAGTTCCTTTTTGACAGGAAAATGTTCCTGTCATTCTTTGGTGCATGCACCTGTTGAGTGATGACCAGATTTTCACTGTTACTGGGAGATTTGGGGGACCTGACAAATGAAATACAGCACAAAGGGGCAAACTCACGCCTGGCCATTCCCAAAGACTCACAACCCTGTGTTACTGAAAGAATGGCAAAGTTCTGTTCTCTGAGTCTCACCATGATATAATACTCAGACCCATCGACACCTGCCGGATCCCAGGCCTGGCCTTGGTGAGTTATAAATAAGCCACTACACCTCTCATGGTCCTGGAAGCAGCTCCATTTTCCTGTTAATGAAACCACAGACTGAGCTATTCAGAGCAGCACCTGAGGCCCATGGGCTTTTAAGGGCCCACAAAAAATATTGTCACTTCTTAAAAATCAGACTGAGTAAATTTAAGGTTGATGATAATGTCTGTCTTCATACAAGCATGGTCACAGAATGTAATTTTAAATATAATTTATGAAGGAAGTAGACAGAGAAGAATGGCTGAGGCCTCTGAAAGTCCCAGTGAGGGCACAGGGCAAGGGCTCAGCGAGGTCAGCTTGTTCATGGCACGCAGGGCAGACAACTCAGCACAGCTTCCAGTCTGAGTCCCTTGTCCTTCCCGAGTGCAAGGCTTATTCGCCTCCCTTTTACTGTGTAACATGGGGTTTAACATGGTTATCCCCGCACCTTTTAACTTTTTGCCTAGAGCATTCTTTGTGCAGAAACATTAAGTGCCTGAAAACTGGGGCACCACATCCTTAATTTTAGCACCCCCATCTGCTTCAGAAGAATGAGACAGAAAGGCACAGAACCTTCTTGTTGGAGGGCCTCATCCCAAGATTCCTGCGCAAACCCCGAGGTCCACCCAGGTGCTTGATGAGAAGCGGGTACCATGGAGAGTCAGACCCTGTGGTCCAGGCTTGTTAGAGCAGACAGTGCAATCCAGAGACACGCCTCTGTGATCTAGAGCTGGAGTGGGACTGGCCTCCCCAAGCGCTCGGGCAACTGGCAAGGGGACAAACAGGTGGAAAGCCCAAGTCGGGAGTTGGCACACAGCCCTCTCCTACCAGCCACACTTGCAAATTAGAAGCTTTGGAAAGTTTGGTCACTATTTCCGAGCCAGGAGTCCAGTGTAAATGGTGCTACTTTACATTCCAGACACAGAGCACTTTCCTCCATTTTATTGTGTAACGTGGGGTTTAATCAAGCCGTTTTGGGTGATTCTTGGTAGCAGAGCCACTGAGTTCATCTCTGGGTGTCTTTGCTAGTCCATGGTGATGCTCTCTGTGGCATTTAGCTTGGATGCCCTCCCATCTTTGACTGCGTTTATCATCAAGAAGAGGTACTGAAATATTGCAGAAGGCAGCTGCTCAGAAATGGTACCCCTTTGAGCCTCAGTTTCTCCACTGATAAAATGAGAGATTTTGATTATGTCCACATTCTCTCCTGACTCAGAATTATATTTTTTAAATTAGTAACTGCAGAGTAGAAGAACCCACTAGTTAAGGCCTTGCTGGGGAATTATTAGAGTATCAAATGGGTAGAAAAGTACCTTGTAAATGTGATTCACCTTTATGTTATTGGAGAATAATTGCTCTTAGGTAGTGGGACCACTGTAGATCTGCAAGTTTACCTACAGTTCCCCCCATAATAGTAATACTGTGAGACAGTATTAGTATTTCAGATTTCAGGAATCAGGGCTCAGAGAAGTTAAGAAACTGTCAAGTTGAGACTCAGAATTTAAACTTCAGACTAAATTCACCTAGTAGGCTCTGTTGTTTTGTTGTCACTGGCACCATCCTGCTCGGGGCCCCCAAGGTTTCATCATCATGTTAGAAGAAAGAGGTGAACATGTAGGCAGTACCGGGACACAGAATTCAGCTAAATTGGCTGAAGTAGGGGTATCCATTAGTGACCTTTGTCTGGATACTGTGTCTGTTCAACTGGGGGACATTTCCGGGGAGAGAAGCAACCAGATAATGCTAATTCTCCCCAATGAGTTAAACTTCATCTGGATTTTCTGGGAGCAGGTCCAGAGCCAGAACATGTGCTGGTGCTTGGAACTGATGTTTTTTTTTCTCCCTTTCAGATGGGCTGGAGGCAGGAAGCCTTCCTTTGGGGCAGGAATCTTCCCCTCTGTCTAAGTCGCAGAATTTAGTAGTTTTCTTTCTTGTTTTCCCTCTAAAGTTTGGCTTTCTAAACCTGGGAATTTGATGACCTAGATTGATGCCTCAGTTCCCAGTTTGTTCAGACTTACCAAGAAAAGCCAGACAGTTTAACCTTGTCATCCTGGGGTCTCCAGGGGCCTTCCCATGTGGAACTGCCTGGATCGCATGACAGAAGGGTGCACTTTGTCCCACCAGCCCACAGAACACACTAGGACAGCCACCCCCCCAAGAGGCTGTGCTCCTCCCGTGCTCGTGCTGCCCATCCCTTCTAGCATCACAGTCCTGGCACCATCACACAAGCTCTCCATGACTTCTGGAGTCACACCGACAGCCGTATTCAAATCCTGCTTCTGGCACTGTATGCAGCTGCTGCAGTGTGGACTTTAACTTCACATCTAGCTCCTTATCTGTGGCCTGGACGTAAAAATACCAAACACAGGCCTGTTTGCTTAGAGGAAGAGACAGTGCCTGTGAGACCAGCATGTCGTAATCATGTGGTTGCTCTAAAGGGAGCAGACTTAGTGGGACCCAGGAGATTAACAAGGGTCTTATTGGTTCCCTCTGCCCTGAGGACTTGTCTCAGCCTTCACCTCCAACTCCTCACTGTGACCTCTAACCTCCACTCCCCTTTGTTCTGTGCCAGCCTCTCACTTTCTTTGAAGATGCTCATTTCTGCTTTGGGGATTTGGGCTTGCAGTTTCCAATGCCTGCAGCCCTCTTCCCCCAGGTCATCTCCCTGCAAAGCGCGCACCTTTACCTTAAAAGTCTTACTCCATGTCATGTCCGCGAGTCTGCCGGCCCTGACCACTCATCTAAAACACAGCATCTCTTTCTAAGCACCTCTTATTCCCCTCTCGACCTTATTTTTTTTTTTTCATAGCACTTCCCAACATGTGCCATATCCTCTCCATAACTTGTTTGTTACTCTCTGCGTCCATCCACTAGGCCAGAAGCTGCATCTGCCGCAGTGTTAACTTGGACACAGGTTTGCTAGTACTGAATACAGAGCTTCCCAGAGATTGGTTGGTTCTCTCTGTCTTTAATGGGCATCAAGATTCCTACTTTGTGTGTTTTGCTTTTTTTCCCATTGCAAACACTTAATTGTTCTCAGATCAGCACAAAGCTTTTCCTGTGGGTTGCCTGCCAGGATTTGGACATTGCTTTGCTTTTGTGTTTTATTATTTATTTGTTTTTTCTTACATCTGTTAAATTTTGTGCACTGTTTGATTTCTCCCCATAGGTGTGGTCACCATAACCCTTCCACCACCATAGCACCTGAGATTCATCACCATAGTCCCTTGTACCTGGTTTGTGTCCCCCCGTCCCCATCCCAGGGGCATTAAGAGAATTTCATCTGGATACAGAGATGTGAAAGTACTCTGTATTTATTTTTTAAAGATTTTATGCATACAAGAGCTGGGGTACAGGCCAGAGGTGTGTGTGTGTAGTGGGGAGGGCGGGTGAGAGGATTCACCAGAGAGAGTAGGGAGCAGAACAGGCAGATCGACTGAAACACACTGCTGAGAGGAGCAGCGAGCAAGGCAGGAGAGGTCTGCTGTACCACGGGGGTCACCTCCCTGGCCAGAGATCAAATTCATGCTGTAGTGGCTGTGGATGTTTCATAGTGCGTTGCTTAACCCCTTGCACCACCAGGGAGGCCCTGAAAGTACTCTTTAGCTTTAGAATCCTGTTGTTATTAGAAGCAACTTTCTTATTCAGAACCGAACAGTACATGGCAAACAGCCTATCCTCAGAAAGCACATGGTATTGATGGGATGAGTTAAAGGAACTTTGGAGGGAGAGGCCTGGGTTGTAGTGCCCCATCCTGAAGATGTTCGTGACAGCACCTTGAGCTGCTTCTCCCCATGTGACCACACTCTGCCAAACCCTGTCTGGGGCAATCTTTGAGGCTCACTCACTTGTCAGCTGTGTACTTTGTCCTTCTTTCTTTGTGGCCGACTCTGGGGTACCCACAGGGGCCAGGACAGCTGTCTCGTCAGGAACTGTGCTTTGAAGCATGATGTCATGGGTAAGGTAACAGGAAAAACTGTGGCATCCTTTATTATAAATTAATTTTCTCAAGATTGTTGGGTTCTGTTTGCTTTTAGCATGCTGAGGTATTTCCCCTGGGTAACTGGATGACACTGAGTTCTTTCTTGCTCCTGCTTGAAGTTCTAGAAAATTGTTTTCTGGAGTGGCGCACTATGAACCTGAGTTTTGATAAGATATGCTCAGAACAAAGAGCTCATTATATACTGTGGTAAAAGTCTTATTGTCATTGAATTATTTTCAAGCTCTATTTTTTAAAAATATTTGAAGCCTAGCTTGTTTGTAGGAATCTATAAAAGTGAATGACATTAGAAATTCTAGAAGTATGAAATCCTACAGAAATGCTTTCCACCACTTCTGTCATGATTGGTGTGTACTTTGGGCCTTAGTGGTATCAGACTGGGACCAGGAATCAGGTGACCTGGCTTCATTGTTGCATCTGATTTTCTAAGCGGCTAACTTCGATAAACCAGTCAAAGTTTTAATACCTGTTCTTCATCTGCAAAATGAAGCCTTAGGCCACTGGCCTAGATACGATCTGAGAACCTTTCTAGCTTTAAAACTCTCGTCTGGAAGTCAGAAGACTTGGGTCTTCACTTTAGCACAGCACTTACTGGTGACGGAGCTGGGAAAGACACTGTCCTTCTCAGAACCAGAGTCTTGGTCTTTGAAACGGGAACTGAGATTGTTTGTGTTTGTTCCAAAGATAGTAAGAAAATTTGATTTGAATATAGGGATATGAAAATCCTATTTGTTACAAAATCCTATCATTATTAATGGTAACATCTTTTGTTATTTCATGGCAATGTGCCAACACAATGAGGCGATACAAGTGAGGAGAGGAGAGGTCATTTCACATTATATTGACAGTTTTAAATTATGCTTTAAAAATACATTGGTTTTTTGGTTTCACTTTTGAATATTTATTTTTTAAATTCCCACCTTTAATCTGAAGTTTTTAACTTGAGCTTGGGGAAAGGATTCATAGCATTCATGAGAATCTTCAAAGGACTATTTGATATCCCATTTTTTTAAATTGATTTTTCATAGGTGTCCCCCCCCCCCCCCCCNAAACTTCAAAGGACTATTTGATATCCCATTTTTTTAAATTGATTTTTCATAGGTGTCCCCCCCCCCCCCCCAGGAATTCCTGAGGGAAGAGATCTTTCCATGCTTCTTCTGATCATTTTACCTGTCTTCTTAGAGGGATACTAACTGGTAATGTTAGAGGGAAAAGTAGTCCTGAATGGATTACATAAATAAGTTTATGGACTCCAACCCCCACTCCAGACTGCCAATATTCCAGAACCACAAATCTGATAAGATGATTATCAAAGAGTGGATCACTGGGACCTGGAGGGTGGAGTTAAGCAGCCAGGCTGGCTATAAAACCAGAGATGTGAGCCTTGGGCTCTCTCTTCCTTTGGAGCCATCTCCCTTGATTCAGAGCCAACTCTCAATGCGCCCTTGGGTTCCAGCTCAGAAGATCTGGTAGGATATTTACGGATTTATATCCCTCTCTTCTCTTTGTGTTAGTACTACTTTATTCCCCTTCTTTTGTAAAATAAAACCGTTTAATAACTTTTGTCACGTGTGCCTGCAGTTGGGGCTTATTATAAAAGCCTTTTAAGTGCGTGAGTGAGGACCCAGTCAGGGAAACCCATTTTGTATAAAGGTTGCCCTGTAACAGTTTGGCGCCCAACGTGGTTTGGTTGCCCTGTAACAGTAATACTGAGTAAATCATAAATGTCAGGTGAGTGACTATTTGTAGGACTAGTTGGCTGCTCCCTGGAAATGCTAGTCAGTAAGGTCCTGGTCAAGACAGCTCAGATTAGAGATAAACCCAGTTGAAAATATGGAGTAATTCATTTACCAGTTTAACTCTTTCAAGCTATATAGTATTAATTCTGTTATTTTTAATCTTGTTCTTTTTATCTCTAAAGAAAAGTCCTGTTTTAGACTGTAAGTTTGAATCAGAGTGAAGTTTCCTCCTGAGAGGGAAAGGACGTCAGTAACAGCCGAGGGAGCTAGGCAAAGTGTGGAAATCCAGCAGACAAGGAAGGAGTTGTAGTCTAGGTTCAGCAGATGGAGGAGGTAAGGTCTAGATTCAGCACTTGGATAGGTGATTGTCCCACCTGGGGCTGCGAGGGGAGGATTGTGGCAGCTAACACACTTCAGCAACAGTCTCTGCCCTCTCACCATCATATATCCTTGACCCAGCCCCATCCCCAGGATGTTCATTTTATCCTAGAGCCAATGACCTATAAGAAAGCACAATACAGATATAGAACTCAGGTGTTTGCAAGGTACAAACGAAGACTTGGGATTCAGAAGACATGGATGGACTCTAGGCCTGTTTTGAACACTTGTGCAGTGAGGACCTTTGGCCCACCTCTTTTTCTGATGTGCCCCTGGTGAAATGGGGACAGCAGCTCACTGAGTGGTCATGAAGATGACATGAGTCTGTGAAAATAAAAGTGCTTAGCAACCTGTGTCATTCTTAGAAAGGAAATGTCTAGTGCATCGATAAAGAGGAGTCCTGAGTGGCACCCTCCTAAGAAACCTGGAGAGTCTCTCCTTTTCCCATTACTGCCTCTGATGAGGTTTTCCCATTAAATGAAGTTGGGAGGTGAGTGTGGAGTGGAGAAAGGAGTTATTTGGGTCTCAAGCCTCAACTTCCACATGGAGCTCACACCAGCTCACTTTTGCTTCCTGCAGAGCAGGCCAAAGGAGTTAATGATGAAATGTCAGATAGGCACTTGGGGGCTTTCAGAAATGCTCACTAGGAAATATTGCAACACATAATATCAAATAAACAGAGCTACCCTGGTTGTCTTATTATTTTATTATTCTTATTAGTAGTAATAAAGATTTTTACCAAAGAGTCCATTAAAAAAATGTTGGTGGATATGCTTAAGGGAAGGAGCATAATGTTTCTTTTAGAGCTTTGCCTAAGAAAAGGCTACCCAGAATCCTCATGCTCAGAGGACAAAAATTAATCTAAACTGTTACCAAGTACTTGCCTGAAATTAGTAGTAATAAAGATTTTTACCAAAGAGTCCATTAAAAAAATGTTGGTGGATATGCTTAAGGGAAGGAGCATAATGTTTCTTTTAGAGCTTTGCCTAAGAAAAGGCTACCCAGAATCCTCATGCTCGGAGGACAAAAATTATCTAAACTGTTACCAAGTACTTGCCTGAATAGACAAGGAGCCTGGGGCATTTCTTGTGGGAGTGATGAGTTGTGAATCCCAATATGAGATGTGTGTAAAAAATAAATCAGTTTTAAGAGAGAAAAGAAGTTTTAGTATTTGGCAAAACAGGTTATTTTTAAACTGAGGAAAATAGGATGGTGACAATTTCAGAGATTTTGTAATTTGATTTATTTAGCTATGTGTGGGACTTCGCGTGGCATTGGCACAGGAGTAAGGGAGACCATTGTGATATTTGGAGTTGGGTATGCTTGAGTTCTAAGTCTGGAGCCACCCGAAAATTGACCCTGTGCTCCCTGTGGCATCAATTCTGTACATCAGTTTCTACCTGCTACAGAGTGGGGATGGTAATACCTTCCCAGCTTGTAAGGATTTCATGAAATGAAACGTGTACAGGGCTGAGCACAAAGCAAGCACACTTTGGCCCTCACAAACTCAAATGTAATTCTGTGTTCCTTTTTCCTTTTCTCCCTTCTGTTTTATGGTCTGTCACAAGGAGCCTCCTAGTCATGAGGTTCCATAGGAATGCTGAAGAACCTGGGCTGTGATAGAGATAAGGCTTTTCCTGGAGAAGGATGATTTGCACTTGGACCTTTGAAATAGTTATCTTCCACTGGCCCTAAAGGGTGCCCCTCTGCGCTCCTCCTCCACAGTTCCTCCCCTTGGGAGTCTGACCTTTTTGGACCTCCATCCATGGGCCTCCTGTCCCTTGGCAGCTCCTTAAGGTTGGCCAATGCTGAGCCCCAGCAGGAGGATGAAAGGAGGCCTAGAAGGAGGGTGCATCCCTTTTAGCTTTTCGTCTGGGTCACCTTGACAGTTCAGTATCCCAGACTGAAGGTCACCGCTGCTTTAAGGCAACTGTCTCTACGTGGTTCCCTCCTAGTTCACAGAGCCTCTGCTCTCACCCCATAAGTTCTAGCATCTCTGCCCCTCTGGCTCCGGGATCCTGCACTGTCGCTTGGAGTTTCCCCTCAGCACAGCAAAACAGCTCACCTTATATATCCCTTTGTTAACTCTTCTGCAATAATCTTACTTGGAGTTTGTCTGCTTCCTGATGGGACTGCAAAGCATGGGCTGAGTAAGAACAGGTGAGGATAAATGGTTTGACTGACTGACCTCTAAGGCTGTAGCATTTATTTTATGTGAGGAGGAGGAGGAGGAACCAAGCTGTGGATTTGGAGACATGTGCTGGGCTAGAACTTGAAGGCCATGGGTTATATAGGAGATCTCATACCATAAAGAAATAGTTTTGGGTAATTGTTTCTTGATTCATTTTGACAGGTGTATACTGAATAGCTAACAGGTATATGGAATAGGAAATAAATGTTGGAAATTTCTTCCTTTTCCTTTTGAAGAATTATATGCAAATGAAATAGAGGGAAGGGAAGGCAAACAATATTTAGTGAATACTTCCCATGGTAACTGGCAATTTGCATATGTTATCTTACTTATTTTAATGAGTAACCATCAGGGGTAAGGTACCAATTTCCCAGCTTTCTAAAGGTAGAAATTGGGGCTTAAAGACTTTAAGGGAATCGCTGAAGGAAGGTCATATATTATGTACTTAGTAGAACTGTGACTTGAAATCCCTCTAATGTCCATGTTTTTTGTCCTTTGTCAGCTACAAGATTTGAATAGTGCTGTACGTAACGGTTGGCATGAGAGGAGTGGATTAGTACAGAGGGTGAGAGTGTCATTCAGTGCACTCAGCTTCCTGGTGTTGATGTCATTGTTGGAGTTAGTGGTTTGGAGAGCCAGGTTCTTGAGTTCACTCTGGGAAAGGGTTCACCAGAGCTCCCTGTTCAGCAGCACATGGCAAGTTTCCAAGTGAGGTTACCCACGAGGCAGAGATGTTATTTTAAGAGCAGGTTTATTAGGGGAAGGGGCAACAGAATACAGGACACTTGTATAGAGACAAGTAGACAGGAAGAGATGCCCTGAAAGGGACAGGTTTGCTGAGAGAGGCCTGCATGGTTGCAGGCAGGTGGCCTTGAGGAGAACCGCCTTCACTGATGGAGCTCAGTGAAGAGAAGCACTGGCAGGTGCAGGCCACAGGCAGGCAGGAAGGCTGCTGCCCTGCAGAGAAGAGTTGGTGAAGAGAAGCAGCTGCATAGGTATAGCTTCGAGCCAATGCAGAGCCTGCACTGATATAATCTTCTCTTTGGGAGGGCCTCACTCCTTCAGGGAGTGTCTTGCTTGTTGACTTTGAATCAACTATGTAGAATCTGAAAGAAACAGGAGATTCAGATTCCAGAGATAGTGCTTACTCTCCTATCTATACTTTTGGTCTGACTTTCCCTATAGCAGTCATTGGTGCCTAAGGGTTTTTGTTGATGCAGTTGGGTTAATGGCTGTTAATCCCTTCTGCACCTCCTTGTGTGAGCCAGGTCTCTGGTCTTAAGGTGCCTTCTTTCCAGTTTTTCTATTCTTTATCCTGCATCAGTATCACTCTCAGAGCCACCCATTTTGCAGTGATTGCATTCAGACTCAGGGCTTTAGAGATCATGCCCAACCGTGCCCGACCAGGGAGTGGGGTGATGCTGGCACTGAGGGCTCCCGTGAATGCCTATGTTTCTCCAACTTGGCTACATTTTAGAATCACTTGGGCAGCTTTCAATCATCTCAGTGCCTGGGTTGTACCTCAGACCAGTTAAATGAGGATCTTGGGCTGGGACACCAGCATCTAGTTTTTTTCTGCTCCTCCGGTGATTCCAGCATGTGGCTTAGTTGGGGGTCTCTACTCCAGACTACCTTCCTCCTCACTAGAGGCTGGTGGTAAGCAAGGGGAGAGTGTGAGGGCTCTGGAGGGGATGGAAACTATCTTTGAAGGAGTTTGCTGAGTGTAGTGAGTTTCATGCAGAGGGAACAACTTTCCCTATTGGTGATTTGCTCAGTATTTGCCAAGTGTGATTGATTTTTTGTATTTCTATGAGAAGGTTCAAATAAAAACATTCACAAATAGGAAACACATGAAAAAGAATTTCTTTGTCTGAGCATCCATCCCTATTTATGGCATTAGGAAAACACAGCCCCACGGTTATCACTGTGGTGTGTGCTTTTTGTGAAGGAGATAATTGTGGAAATTGGGTTGCTTCCTGTCAAGTGCACGTCCTTTTGTGGAGAAAATGTGAGCCATCCATGTTGCCTATTTTGCAGTAATTGAGATTGGACTAGCAAATCATTAGTGAAGCAAAGGAAGATAACACATCTTTACTTCTCAAAAGAAAGGTGGTAAACATTAGATGGTTGGAAGACAGCAAAGAATTAAAATGGGATGTCAGTGATGGGAGAAGGCATGCAACCTCGCTTTGGGCTGGGAGAAGTGGTCTCCAGAGAGACCGCCAGGGAGGCTGCTGTAAGGGCTGTTGCAGGAGGAACAACAGCCACTGGAGCAGGCACTGGAGCACCGTGGGGGTTTGAGCTAAGCCCCTGCCCAGGGCCACCCAGGAAGCTGGGCAGCCTGGGGATAAGCATCTGTTGCACATCCTTGGCTTGCCATGTACAGGTGTTGGTCTGCATTCTTCTTTTTCCTATTGTCAGCTTTGAAGATAATGAAATGCAGCATGTGCAAGGGAGAGTAAACAAAGGCAGTATATATTTTAGGTAAATCAGCAGGTGAAGCTGCCAAATACAGCATTTGTTTATTTAAAATCCCCTTGACTGGGAGGGCCTCATTAAATACTTGTCTTTGCTTGCTGCAAGACCCCAGGGAATAGCAATAGTTCCATTTACTTGAACACATTGCAGAGGGATCAAGAAAGAGCAGGTACGGGGCAGTTCTGGAAAGCAGATAGACAGCAGCCAGATCCTCATCTGCCCAGTGGGGAATGGGGCTCAAATGAGCAACAGCAAAGTGACTAGAAAGCCAGTGAAGGAGGTTGAAGAGCAGGTAAGAAGGCCCCATGAAGTCAGCCAGGCCCTTGGGAGAGTGAGGCTGCTACCTCTTTCGACCTCCAGCAAGTAGCCCGGGTCTACTTAGCACCAAGTAGGTGCTCACAAAAGTGTATTGACTGGATTTATAGAACCTCTGATTTAATGACTATGCATGAAGGAGTTGGGGGTGTTTGCTTTCTTGCCTTTTTCCTGAAGGTACATCTTGGAAAGAAAAAAGAGCAAAAGTTTTTAAAATCAGTAACTCCATTAATGCAAGTCTTTGGATGCCTCTCCCCCATTCTGCTCCCCCCACCACCCTAGCCTCAGTCCCCAGTCCCCAGCACTGCTGGCTTCCAGTTACCTGGGTGATTCCTGGGCTAGCATCATCTTGAAAGAAACCAACTATGTAATTCTCTTCATTGTTAAACCACTGTGGTGGTCCCATGTCACCTGTCAGTGGTTACCCTCCTCCACATCAGTGAATAATTTTAAATCTGCACCCTGACCAGTGTATGAATTTTTACACATGAATTTACATACTTGTGGTACTACTAATCTGCATAGTAAATAGTCTCCATTTTTAGATAAAAGTAATATAAATAGATATTGCAGAGTTTGACTCCTCATCCCAGAGGGGTTTCTTGAGTACTCTCATGGCTGCTTGCTCCCGAGTTTGAATACTACAGAGCCTACAGGACCTCATTTTTTTAATTGAAGAGATTGAGGCTCAGAGTGCACTTAAGTAACTTATTAAGTACTTACATTTACATAGAAGATGGGTCACAGTCTGTAAAGACTCCAGCCCAGCTCTTGACAGCTTCAGGCTCTGCCACCTGTGATTTTTTTTTTTTTTTTTTTTTTTTTTGCATAGAGGAACTGGGGTGTAGACCAGAGCTGCCACGGGGCAGGGAAGTGTGTGAAAGGATTCACCAGAGACAGAGTAGAAGCAGAACAGGTGGATTTACTGAAATACACTGCTGAGGGGAGCAGTGGGCGAGACAGGAGAGGCCTGCTGCTCCATATGTGGGTTAGCTCCCTGCCTGGGCGTGGAGCTCAGGCCTTAGCACTGAGACTGAAGCCCTAGGCCACCAGGGAGGCCCCACCTTCCAAAATCAAAAGTGAAAGTGGGGGTGGGGTGAAATGATTCACATATGATTTTGGAAGGTTCAAGAAGTGGTACCACATACATATACACGATGGAATACTACTCAGCAATCAGAAATGAAAAACTAGACTCATTCATGGGAACATGGATGGATCTGGAGGGGATTATGATTAGCGA
>JAGFMF010011617.1:5135225-5160819 GCA_019455555.1 Galemys pyrenaicus | reverse complement strand
GCACTGGTGAGATGGTGATGGGGAATACATGGGGATTACAATTAATGGCAAGTATATGTAAATTTTAAAATATTTTAATAAAAGAAAAAAAAAAGAAGTGGTACCACAAGTATTGAAAACACTAATGAAATTTTTTTTTGGTTATACGCTTGTTTGTTCTGATAACCTATGATTTATATAATGAATTTTCATGGTGCAATAAATATGTAATGAAAATGTGTGATCCATTAGTTAAATGAAGGTTCCTAACCCTGCCAGGTTGCTTTCCCATAAATTCCTTTAATATTGCTGAAACCTGGTTCTGTGTTTTGTTAGCTCTGAGTATGATGAAAGAAACACATTTTACTCCTTCTTTCATTGCTTTGTTGAAGGCTGACTGATAGCTGAATAACAGCAGTGCCTGTTTTTAGAACACTGAATTTTATTTATCCCCAAGTACTTTCATATAACTTTCATGTATTTCCATTCACTCATCGCCAGGAGTTGTAGCCAATATCATCCCATTTTACAGATAAGTGAACTGATAAACTGTTTAGTTTTTAAATTCTAGATTTATCCTACAAAAACCAGACCACCAGAAAGCTGTGTGTCAAGATGGAACTTACTAATTTTAATTTAGTTAAGAGATGTGCTTTGTTCACAAAGAACTTAAAATGGCTTAGGTCATGTTGTTTTGACCCTGTTTAAAATAATCACTATGAACTTATGCTTTGGTGTCATACTCTCAGCATAAATTAAGGGAACATTAACATATATTACCTGTTGCATTTTTTTAGAGAAACAGTACTGGTATTAATGTCCATTATACCGTACACTATTGGTTTTATGACAGCTCATTTAGGTCTTTTTCATTCTTCATTTTTGGTTCAAAGGACAAAATGCTTTAGTTGAACATGAACTTTGTGAAGCCTATAATATTGATAAGTTCTGTGATATAACTTATCATTTTTTCTTCTTTGCTTTGACTGCCAGGAATCTCAGAGCCAAATTTATATCTTCTGCAAATGTGTAGATTTCTTTTGGTACCCTATTCTTGCATCTGCCTTTCATCTTTTCCAATCTTTTGTTCCCTTTCACTTCAGTTTTGTTCATTTCTTTATCTTGTTTTATAGAATGACATTCTGTAAGACTTTCTGTACACTGCCTGAATTTCTTGTTTACTTAATGTATTTCCCCAATGTTATGTAAATATAAGCAACAAGACAACATAATGAAGATGAGGTCTCAGGTCAAGAGCTATCCCCTAACTCTGTGGTTTTTCTCTTCTTTCTTGATACATGTAGTTGCAAAATAGCCTTGATTGAATCCACAATTAGTTGGTTTATCAAGTTTGTGACCCTCAGAGTTTTAAAGCCAAGGGTATATTTGACAATACATCATTTTTCTTGAGGATTTGGTTAAAACAAGTGATGATGCTGCTTTGAGAATGGTGGTGCTTTATCAGTAGAGAGAAAGACTATCTTTGAATGTCTTTCTGCTAAAATTCCTAGAGGACTGGCACTTCTGACATCCCAGCATCTTCTAGTGAATGTTGCCATTGAGTTGAAACAAAACCCTGCTCCTCTTTTTCTATCTCTAAAAAGAACAAATGTGCAGAATGAGGGAATTGGAGGCATTTTTCAGATGGGCTAGATCAAATCAGATAACTCTTGACTTATTAAAAAGATAATAAAGGTGAACAGGTTAAAAGCACAGTTCCAAGTATGAAGAGGGAGATCCAAGAGAGACTGATTTTGGCTGAGTAATTGAAGGCATAGGTATTTGAAGTCTTAGTGGACAAATTCCTAGCATGGAAGTATAATCTGGAGAGGAGGAAGCAAGTTTTGCTCCAATCAACCTTGGTCTAGAGAATTCTGACAACTTAGGCAGTCAAGGCAGATATGGGTGAATTTGGAATCTGTAATAAGAACTGACATCCATAAACAAGTTTTAAATCAGCTAGCACCTGGAAACCACTGATTTGCTTTGTCTGTGCATTTTTCTATTTTAGCTCTTTCATAAATCTGAGCTCACACAATATGTGACATTTTGCGTTTAACTGCTTGAAATTATGTTTTGTGAGGTCCATTCACCTTATAGCATGTATCAATACTTCATTCCTTTTCATTGTCAAATATTCCACTGTATAAATACACCACCTTTTGTTTATCCATTCATCACCTGATGGACATCTGGAAAGGTTTGGAGCAAAGAAACTGACCTATATCCTCCTCTGTACAATTTGTTACCTGTGTGACTGTGGATAAGCTACTTAACTAATTTGTGCTTCTTTCATCATTTGTTGGGTGAAGATAATATCTAACTCTTTAAGTGACTGAAGGATTGAATTAGATACTATGAAAAGTTCATATTACAACACCTTGTAAATATTGGGCCTTTATCAATATTAGCTGTTTTACTGTAAGGTCATATGAGGAGAGGAGCAGGTAGGGAGAGCGAGAACACCAATTCGTGTTATAGCAGATATTTCAATGTGTGTTTGTTCAATTATAACTGCTCAAACCTTTGTGCTTTTTTTTTTTTTTAAGGCCTATCTGGTTTCCCTGCTTTGTGTTTTGGTGTTTTTGTACCCACCCCACCCCACCCCCAACACTGAACACAGGATTTTACATTTAGAAGCAGTTCACTAGACAGGATGTCTGTAGTGGAATGTTACATAATTCACATTTAGATTTGAAGAGCTCATTATAAAAACCTGACACACTTCAGGAATATTAAATTACTGCAGATTGTGTGGAGCAAAGAAACATTATTGAAGCATTTCAAAATTCTAGGCGAGCCTGAATTTAACTGATAGGGTTTCACAGCTTTTACTGGAGAAAAATGATTTGAGTTGTCACATGGTTTCTGGGCCTGAGGACTTTAATCTCCTTAATTACAAAGAAATGAATTTCCTAAATAATTTGGAGTTACTTCACAGCATTTGCTCAACCTCTGGTTTTTTGAAAATTAAAGGGGATGAGGGGTCCAGGGCATGCTACGTTCTCTCCATACTGCAGCTTCCTTATTTAAGATTTTATGCGTAATATTGATATAGGGATGTGCTTCAGAAATTCACAAGTAATGCTTATAATACTTGAATGCAATCACATTTTTTGAACAAGGGGGAAAACCTACAGAATAGGGGACGGTGCTAAACTGTGGTTTATGAAGTCGAAAGGAAGAAAATGGTACAAATTCAACCCCATTCATATACTGAGTTTTAAGCAGGGTTGAAATTGTGTAAAGTCCACATATTTAACTCATTTTGGTATTTAGAATTATGGTACCTACTGTATACAAGACCAGCATGATGGAAATAGCTTCTATCACTTACTGCATTTTGTCCTTAGAAAGCTTAATTAATTTTCTTCTTCTGTAAAGGTATGTTAGTAATGCGGACTTGGGGACACACACCAGCCATATGACCTTGAGCAATTAACAAAGGAAACTATTAGTGCCTAATGTTTGTGAAGTGTTTGTCCATAGGTATGCCAGGTACTATTTCAGGCATGTAATTACATTAATTTTATAGCTTGTCCATGAAGGGAATATGTTACTCCCATTTCACAGCTAAAGAAACTATGGCAAAGAGGGCTTGAGTAACTTTCTCATGATCACATTGCTTGTAAGTGGATCAAACTTTCAAGTTGGTTGCAAATCAAATGAGAAGATTCCTTTTAATGGGAAGAATATTCATCTGCCTGAGATACCACTTCAGTCTGAATTTTGAGAGGTGGACAGACCATTAAGGCAGACTTGAGAAGAAAGATTCATGGAATCTTTCATGGAAAAACTGGCAAGATAGGAAGGCATATCATTCCCTTTAGACTTCTGCTTCCTTTTCTTTGTTTGCTTGTCTATTTCAAGATTCTCTGCCTTTGTCCATGTTGGTTCTTTTCCTTGAACCATTCATTCATCCATTCTATATGCATTGATTACCTGCTGGACATTTCCCTTACCACCCACTTGACAGAAGCATCATTCTTCAAGATCCACAGTGTTCGGTCTCTCCTCTGTGAAGCTTTGTTGATGCTTCCAAGCAAAGGTGAGCTGTGTTCCTTTGTGACCCCACTATTAACCATTTTGGTTCCTGCCATGTGTATTGCAGTCCCTTATAACACTGACACTTCCGAGCTTCTTTGAGGCCAGGGATCTGACTTCGACTGTGTGTTCTTGGCTATGTGGTTGCATAGTAAATGTCTGTTAGCATGAATCAGCCAGTATTTAAGCCTGGTAGATTCTTGTACATATTTGTTGCAATAAGCTGATAAGTACTATTATTAAAATTAATTATTTTCAAATAAGACTGAGTTTCTTGACTTTGTCTTCTTCCATGGAATGGTTTTCTTTGCAGAAGATCAGTGCCACAAATATGGCAGGAAAAATTCTTGTTTCTTACATATGATTTTGTGAACCACATTCTAGGGAGATAGTTTTCTATTTTTCTTAGTGGTTCAAGTACCTTTTATTCATGGCCAGTGTCTTTTTAAAACATACCTATTTTCTTTTTTAAAAACTAGGTATCTTTGGAGAAGGTAGGAAATTCCCCATTACTAAGTATTATTTTATGTGTATTATATTAGCCTTACAACTTAAGCAATCTTTAATTGTCATGATGAAGAGATTTCTTTCATTATCCTTTTAAAATGGAAACTGGTATTCTAAATGGTCTCCCTTTTTGGATTAAACAATTTGAGATCTGTAGGATGAGCTAAGAATTGGCTGTACAGTTTGAAAATCCATTTTCAGTACGTTTATCTTAATATTCTTTAAAAATGGTTAATAGTAGAATGCTTATTTTCAGCCAAACTCTTGAAGTAGCTATCAGGTAGACATTCACTGGGAAATACTGTTGATTTGACACCGAGAATACATTCATTCCATTTAAATGAGATCCAATGAGATAATTTATGTGAAGCAGTAACTGAGGGCATAGTATATAGTAAGTGCATAGTAAATACTGGCTGTAATTGAAGTGGTTGTATTATCATTATTATCTCTTCCCAGCACAGTGTCTGAGCTTAATAGTACCTAGCAGTGTGCAATGCATATTTATTAAAGAAAGAATGGATAAGTGTGTGTCTGCCTGCTTCTTTTCTTTTTCTTCCCACATTAAATGCTTGTCTACTCTTATAGCTGGGGGAAAAGCTGCCATTAAAATTGGCTTGCTGGAAAGTTTCTCAGCCCCATTTGTCACCTTACCCTGGGAGCCCAATTGCATGTCAATCCCATGTCCCCTCTGAAGCCTGGCAGTGAGGGACAGACCATAGGTCACTTCCCTATGATCTGCTTTAGCTGCCAAGGCTCTGATCAAGCTTGGCTGATGGATGGGTACCCTGTTGTTGGAAATGTCTCCACAAGGCTGGTCGGGAAATATGCTGCATTTCCTGGGTGGCATCTAGTACTTGAAAAGAGGAAACATGAAAAACAGGGTTAGGTTTTGCCCTTCTTGAGATTCCAGTGTTCCAGATGCATCTTGAGTTACACAGGTTGAGAAGCAGTTGTATCGACTGGCCTTTCCTCCCCTCTGCCACGTGAACCCGCCAGCAGCTCAAGGACATCAGAGGAGCCAGTTGATAGCTTTTCCTGTTTAACTTAAAAAGGGGCATTATCCTGAATGTTTTCTTCTCTTGATTTGCAGCACATGAAAGGAGTGAATGAAATGCACAGCTCCGGGTGTCATTTGTGAAGGGAGGGTTGTTCTCTTGGAGAGGAGTCCTCGATGAGCCTGGCCGAGGCCCGGGATCTGTGTGACGTGGACTAAGGATTTAGTAGGATGTCAACTGAGACAGAACTTCAAGTAGCTGTGAAAACCAGCACCAAGAAAGACTCCAGAAAGAAAGGTAGGGCCAAAGTTGTTTCTTTCTGATGGCTACTTGTCTGTGCAGGAATAAAGTGTTTATCTCTGGAATGGCGTGCCAAACAACCTGTTTGCATATATTTTATGTTTCTAACCTTATTTAGTGTTTTTTTATTTTTTTCTGTACACATGCTATAATGTTTAATGTTTTAGAGTGTGCGTTAGTCTGTTTATATATCAGTAACTCTCCATTATGATCTCTGGGTGAAATGAAAATTTTTTTTCACAATGTAAAAGCCCTTCCTGATATGCCTGCTAGTCACCTCTCTAGCAGTATCTCTGCCTAAACACCACCTTCCCATTCAGCTCTGTGTACCTGCAAGCATTCTGTCTATTGGAGTTCACCTTTGAGTGGTTCTCAAACATCAAAATAAAACTCTAGCACCAGCATCATCTATAGGGCTTGTTATGACAAAGATTGCTGAATCTTATCGCCAGCATTTTTGGTTCAGCAAGTCTGGGGTGGAGCCTGAGACTGCATTTATAACAAGTTTCCAGATGATGCTGATGCTATTGGTGCAGAGACCAGACTTTGAAAAGCACTGGGCTATGATTAATCCAGCTGGAAATCCTTTTGTCACTCTCCAGTATTTTCTAGTTTGACTCCTATTTATTCTTCAGGTTGGAGCTTAGCGCTACATCCTAGGGGAGGCGTTCCTTATTCTCCAAATTAGGTTAGCTACTTCTGTTTGTTTTGCTTCAATGGCAGTGTTAGCATTACCTTTATTAAAAATGTCCTGTGTTTTTGTTCATCAACCATATAATATGCTACTTCAGACGTGGGCCTTTTATTCACCCTTGGACATCCAATAATTAGAAAGTGCTGGGCACTGAGGAGCCACATAGATACGTGGTGATGGAGACTGTCATATGTAGTGTGATATTAAAATAATGCTATCGCTTTTTTTGTTTTGGAGAATTTCATCCTATGACTTTAGTACTATGCCTTTCAGTAAACTTGTTCCCTTGTTGTAATTAGATTCTCTCTCTCTCTCTCCCTCCCCCTCCTCCCCCTCCCCCTCCCCCTTCCCCTCCCTTCCTTCCTCCCTCCCTCCCTCCCCCCCTCCCCCCTTCCCCTGTCTGCTAACTCAGCTGCATGGAGGAGGATTAATAGAGCTTTCTTTCAGGTCTTGAAATCTGTCAATATAGGCTTGCCAATGGTAATGTCTTTGGTTGCTTTCTCTAGTGGTGATTTGTTCGAGATATCACTGTACCTGCCCTGTCATGTTCCATGATGGCATTTGTTGACACTATGGGAAGTGATGGACATAAGCATGATATATATGCAGCTCTTAACCAAAATCCCACAAAAACCTAAATATTGGTTTAGATGTTTATTTGAAACATGAGATGTTTATTTGAAACATGAAAAGCAGTCTGTTTTTATTCCCTAAAAATTAATGTAAACCTTGCTTTTTATGCATCATGGTCTAAGAATGATAGGAAAAGCAAGTGGGAAAAAGAACACAGCTTTGGAGAACCGCTACCTGGAAAAAAATAATATTGCAGTCTGGTATGTACTAGAATTCAAATAGGTTTTCATTGGGAACAGACAAGTTATATATTTGCTTCAAATTTAACCTTCCCCCTAAATTTGTGCTCTTGAATGCTTAATGCATTAAAAATTGTGTCTTAGTGAATACCTTTTCATTCTTAATTTTATAATGCAAAACCAGAAGCATTCTAAAGAGAGGATTTGGGTTTTCAGAAACATTGACTTAGTTGAATATTTGGAATGGAGCTGTGAAGGTGACCTTTTGAGACACTCTTCATCTTCATGTCCTAAGAGCTTTAAAATCAGCACAAAACAGATACAAAGAATGTGTATCCTGTACTATGTGGTTAATATAAATGGAGTCTGGACACACAGACCCGGGTTCCAATTCTGGATCTATCACTTCCTATCTATGCAGCTTCAGAATCTGACTTAACTTCTCTGAGCTTAACTTCTTTTTATTTGTCCTCTCAGTATCCTCTCCTATTAAATGAGGATACAATTGCAAGCCTCAAAGGCTCACAATAAAGTTTAATTGAAAGAAGACAAATAAAAAAAGACTAAGACAAATACTTAGTATAGTTTGGCATATGTTAAAAGCTCAACAGAGTTTAGCTGTGTTTCTCCTCTTTCTCTTTTTCTCCATATCTCTCCTCACCCCCTTCTTTCCCTGTCATCTTTCTCCATTTCCTTCCTTCCCTCCTTTTTTCTAATTCTCTCTTACCATTTCCACTCCCCTTCCTTCTGTCCTTCTCCTTATCATAATTACATTATTTTATTTTATCCTAATTTAGAGCCAGTGGAATCTTAAAAAGTATTTATTTCCTAGAATAAGATTTTATAATTGTTTACACTTTTGCAACTGGTAAATGATCTTTATTCTCAGTATATTTGTCTGGACCACATGAAAGTACTCACATACATTAAAAAGAGGCAGCATAAGAAAGAAATCCTGACAACAAGATTAATTTATTTCTTGTTTTTCAGTTTTGATTATGGAATAGTCAGTGTTCCATTAAACAAATGTTGCTAACTGGTCTAAAATAAATAGAACTTTTAAAGGAAATCAACAGTATGTATACTGATTTTGAATCTTGAACATAATAGTATTGTTAACTCTTTAAATAATACTTTCTCCAATTCCTTTTGTGATTTTTCTATGGAGCAATATGTAATCCTATAATTAACTTTATCTCTTCTTCTCTAGTTATTATACACTCATTCCTTTTCATGTTTTATTGAATTGTTGGGTTGGTCAGTATATATAGTGATATCCTTAACTTATCCTTACAGTAATGTTTCTAATTTAGCTGTAAATGTGATATTTAAGCTTTTGCTAAAGATTCTTTACCAGTTCCCTTTCATTTATCATTTTCTGGGAAGTACTCCTTAATCCTAAATTTGCATGTTAAATTTTATATGCTTTTTCTTTGCTTGCTTCAATGAGTATACATGTTTTCCATCTTTGTATAGTGTTGGTTTTCACTGATGAATTTTCTAATCTCCATTTCTGGGTTAATTCTTATTTGTTCAAGGTCTGTGGATGTGCTTCATTGATATTTTGCTAGTATTTTGATAGCTATATTCATTGGTAAAATTGATATGGCATGTAATTTCATGTTCTTGAGCATTCCTTGTACCTAGTATTAGTCAAACTTTATAACCTAATATATTGATTTTGGCTTGTAAGGAAGCACCCAAAATTAGATATTTTTGGAAACTTTTTAGTAATTTCATTGGACTTTTAAAAAGCTAGCTATGCTTATTACTCAAACTTAGAAAAGAGCAAGTATGTATAATCCCATCAATCAAGGGTAATTATCAGCATTTAATTTACTTCCTTCTGGTCTGACTTTGCAGGATAATCGTGTTTGAAATCATACTGTGCAGACATTTTTACATCCTGTGTTGTTACTTGACATTGTATCATAAGTACATTTCTGATATTATTAATGTTATTACTGACAGAATAGTTCTGCCTATTCTTTTTGGCAAGATTAGATATTGATAGTTCCTGGGACAGATATTTTATTTCCTGAAATGGTCCACCTTAACAACAGGGGTTATCTGTTGTGAGACAGAGAAAGTTAAGAGGCCCTTTAGAATTTTTCACAAACCTCTCTT
The DNA here is from genome assembly GCA_019455555.1 of Galemys pyrenaicus. Classification (NCBI taxonomy): domain Eukaryota; kingdom Metazoa; phylum Chordata; class Mammalia; order Eulipotyphla; family Talpidae; genus Galemys; species Galemys pyrenaicus. The sequence goes on along the minus strand of JAGFMF010011617.1, from coordinate 5,151,358 downwards.
TCCTGTTTCTTAGTCCTGCCTATTGAAAGCAAGCCAGACAGTTTCAAATACAAGTCACACAGGGGCATATTTCACCACAAAATGAGTTTCTAGACAGGTCATGTATGAGAAGTAACTCGAGTATTCACAATTCAAATAAGGGATGAAAGTAGTGAGAAATAAAGTTGTTTTCTTCATTTCATTTTTATTGGATTGTGTCACTATACCCATACAGCTTGTCAAATATTTCCTATTCCAGGAGTAGAATTTGATGGAGGACTGGAGGAAGAGAATGTATATTTTCAGGTTCATTACTTGCTATCAAAGGGGGAGAACAGTTGACACAGTGCTTGTTATTTGTAATCCCTGCATTAGGACACCTGGTAGAAGACTGTGAAGGTGAAAGAGTCCCAGGATGAGCATGCGCAGACGTTTCTGCAGGACTTAGAGTTTCTCAGTCAGTGCCACCTGGGTCTTAGTGTGATGGGAAGAGCAGCACCTTTGGGGCCTGGCATATCTAGTTTTTATTCTCACTCTACTTCCCTGTTGTACAAAGAGAGATGGGTTATTTACTGTCATTGAGCCTCATCTTAAGTGGTAGTGTGTGTGTGTGTGTGTAAATAATGCTTCTACTTATCATCAGGATGAGGCAGCTATGGGCACAGGGCTAACTTAGGCTCTTCAATATGGTAACTTGTTCATTGTTAGCTTTTTTGGACCTCTTCCTTTGAAGATCACAGTTGAACATTATTTCCTTATTTTTTTAGAATTTCCTGGAAATAAACTTACTTTCCCTTAGATTTATATTCGAGCTATACCCTATCATTCATTAACAACAACAAAATAGTACATTATTATTTCCTCCCAGAAAACTATTGGCTTCTAAGCATCAGGGTGCTGATGGGATCTAAGAAAAGTTGGTATAATTGCTACCGGGAGAGGAGGTGGTCAGTGTCTCTTTCTCTCTGGTGATGAGGGCACTAGAGGAAACTGACCCAGTCAGCCATTCGGTCTGTGGTAGGGCCAGGGCTACACCAAGGAGTGAGGCCCTAGCCTGTGGTGCTACAGTTCAGTAGATTTCAAACCACTTACCTCTTCAGGATTAACCTCTTGGTGTGTTTGCTCCCTATTCTTTACTCTGAAGAGTCCTGAAAGGAGCCCAGTCTTTAGAATTAGGTAAACTTAGTTGGAGCGTGTTTTCTACTTGCATTTCTCAGGCTGGCTACTCTGTGTTTCTGAGTCTTAGTTTCTCACCTGTTGAATAGGTACGCTAGTGTCCATCTAAGGCTGTTGCAGTGGAGATAACAGAGGTCAAAATTATAAGTTCCTAACATGATTCTCTACATATGGACTCCAGATGAGGGAACTTTCTCTTCCCCTCTCACCCCAACTCTCCTACACCCCTCAGAAACACTACTTAGTACTGTAGAATTTACAGAGAGATAGAAGTCCATTCAGAAGTCTATGGAGTAATCAGCCAGGGAGAGAAAGGAGCTGGTCCAAACAATTTATTAATAATCATCTTTATATGTTTCCTGCGTGGTAACTGTTTTAGATAAATTATCTTTAATGGGCCTAGACCTTATATCATCCTATTGAACACATAAGAAAATAATGTGTAGTGAGACCAAGTGACATTATCTGAGGTCACAGGGCTTATCAGCTTGAGCTGGAAGGCCCAGGTTTACACAGTGTTGAAATCTGTACTGCCTTCCCTGAATGCATTCCAGGGATCTGCCCTCTGGCTTCATGTTGGAGGGCTGGGGAGTATGACACCATGATAGGGCTACATTCTTTTTGGGGAGTGGTAATGGAAATAGATTACGCACATCATGTAAATTTATGGCTCTGTTGTCTCTTGACAGGGTTTTGTGTTCTGGTGAGCTAATTGCTCTCAACTGATTCTGCTTTGCAACCTTTGGACATTTCAAAATCAAGTATTTAATTAGAAGACAACATATATTTCTCTGAGGTTGATCTGTAAAGCTCTTGGGCTGAAGGGTTTGGGAGGGAGGGAGGACTGTTTTGAGCCCAAAAATCAGTGGTTTATGGTAAGACTATCAGATCTTAGAATGGATGAGGTGAGAATTCTATATTCCCTGTGAGTGTGCGGACTTGAATTATTGCAAGATACCTTACTCACTGTGATCATTCCATAAATACGAACTCACTTCAGGTTTCACTGCTGGCTTAGTACAGGGCCTCATTCAAATCTGTTCCACCTTGAACTTCTGTTATAACCCCAGCAGCGTGTCCCAGAGGATACACCAAACTGGTCCCCTGAGTCCAATATCTGTCTCCTTTTCTGTTTGTTGTTTCTCCTACCCTGAGTCATGCTGAGCCTCAGGAACCATACTTCTGTGACTTTTGTGCTTGCTGCTCCCTCACTTGGATCACCTTTCTCACCCTGTCTGCATGGTCAACTCCTGGCCATCCTTCAAATCTAAGCAACCATTTGGTACTGAGTTTCCTAATGCCCTCAACTAATTGACCACTGATGACCAGCCCTGTGACCTCCTGAGCTTCTCTTAAATCCATTCATTCTCTCTTCTTATACCCTTATCCTGAAGACAGTGAAGGCTATAGTCTTCTGTCATCTGGGTCACCCAGTACTCTCCTAAAGAGTCTTCAGCTTTTCAGAATTCTCTATCTCCAACTTGTTACTGACTCTGCTTACCAATGAAGACCCAATCAACCCCACCTCTGGTTCTGTGAGGCTGCTACACCCTCAAGGTGATGTCCACACTGCTTATCGTGGCTTCAAAGAGACCCAGGCTGCCCTGACCCCTTGTATTTCCAGTCACATCCCTCCCCTCTTGTCCATAATGATACTCTAGTCTGTAGCTCAACTGACCTAATTTCAGTTCTCTGATTCTACCATGTTATTTTTCACACTTGGAGTTCTGTGAATGCTCTGCCTTCTCCCAAAACACATTTTTCTTGATTCTGTTTGAAGCTACCTTCTCTTATTCTATAGCTTAAAGTTAGGCATTTCTTTCCCCAGAACTGCTTTGGTGACCCAGTCCACCCACCTGCTTCCCAGCTGTGGGTCATGGTTGTACTGTGTGCTCTCCAGGCACCTAATTTCCCCCATCATAATCCATTATTTTAATGCTCTTTATATTCTTCCTTATCACTCACGAGACTGAGATTTCTGTGAGAGCAGGGACTATATCTTTCTTGTCAACCACTTCATTTCCACCACTGAGCACAATATTGAAAGATGTAGCTGTGCAGCAATGTTTGTCAAGTGATGAAGTGAATAAATGAATGAACTTATGACTAAGGAAGCCTCTGCTGACTGAATTTGAGAGGTTCTATAGCAATATGTACTCATTCAAATCCTTACACCATTTTATTTCTATATGTTTATTATTTCTCTCTCTCTCAGTTCTAAGTTCCTAGCACAGCACTTGGGTCATGATAGTGACTTAGTAAATGCTTGTTGAATTAATCATAAAGTATGGGGAGAAAGAAAATTGGAAAACACAGACGTCTCCCCTAAGAGATGGCTCTTGTGATTATTACGTGGCCTTGAAAGTTCCCACCACTTAGTGAACTACTTACCCTTTGTGATGTGTGTCCAATCATGTCTGACAACATAATTTAGCATGATGTAGGTCATATTGGTAGTGAAGCTGTAAGATTTGCCGTATTAATTCATCCCATTGCTTCATTAAGCTCAATGTGCTGCTTTTAGCAGTGACTGGTCCTGAATTCAGATGTTTGTAAGAACAAAACCCTTCACATTAGCCCTCCAAGTCATATGAGACAAATAAGGATATACCTTTTCTTGGCATGGAGAGCCAGAGCCCTCACCCCTATCTCTGCAAATAAACAGTAAATGACTTTGAGCATGGGGTTTTATTACCCCTGATGTTTTGCTTAGTAGGCAGTGTTCCCAGGTGAGCACTGGTTTCAGTCACCCCCTCACTTTGCAGCACAGTTTCTAGGCTGGTCAGAGTACGTGTGTTGTAAACCTGTGTTTATCTGCAGTCTGTCAAGAGAACACATGTAGATCAAAAGCAGAGGAGAGGGTGGGATGGAGGTACAGGAGGAGAACTTATGCTTGTTGTTCATGTTATCTCATTTAAGTCTGAAAGTGTTCTTAAATAATTATTCCCATTTTACATGAAAAATAGCTGATGCTATATTGCTAGGGAAACCCACTTGTATTAAGGTCTCTTTGGCCTCAGAACCTGTCCAAATGCTTGACATTAGACTAAATTGCTCCCTACTCAATGGTGTGCCCTTGTACCAAATTCCAAGCAATGCTTACTCTGAAAGACATCTCCTTACAGGTCTTAAGAATACAACACTGGGTTGAGGAGGCCTCAGCAAGAGAAAGGAATGACAGAATATGTGATATAATTAGAATGGGAGTTAGAAAGAGAGAGTAAGACCTTGATAATGGTGTTGGGAGGTTGCTGCACACAAGGGCTTCACATGACTGAAAAGGAACAATTTTCCTTTCTGAAGAGGATGAAAATTATTCTTGTGTTGTCCATAATAAAAAGTAAAGACCAGGGGACACTCAAAGAATTTTGACTGTTTCCTAATCAAAATGCATTTCTAGAACTTCATTTGAAACAAGTAGTCCAATTTTGCAAATTCCCCAGATCTGTGAATATTATCATTGGCGCAGGTCACCTCCAGTGGGCACTCCCACATCAGACATAATGAGGATGCTGGTGATGAATGTAGCTACTGTCCATCAAAGGTTACAAAATATTAGGCAATGCATTCAAATCTTTCCATGTATTTTTCACTCAGAATAGCCCTGTGAGTAGTTACTTTATTAAACATTTTTTTGGTAGTTGATGCCAGGTTGCCGTTCCACAATAACTGCTCCCAGTAGGGCTTCCCATTTCCCCACATCCTAGCCAGGGTTGTTACCAACCTTTCAAAATTTCCATAGTCTGATGGGTGAAAAATCACTTCAAACTTCTCAAAATTGCTATTTGAATGAATGTTTATTTCTACATGGAATTCATAGACTTAATGTTTTGAAGGGAACTCTTGACATGTTTTTCTTAGTAATCTTTTACCAGGATGTAATCGTAATACATACTACTTCTTGTTCTCTGAGTATTTTTTTTCCCAACCACCATTCTTTAAACTCCCCCTGACCCCTTCTCCCTCTTTCTTAATCTCAGAGCCCTCTCTTAGTTTATTGATACCTTCTGGGTGTTTTGGTAAGTATTTTACTTGGTCACATTATCCAAAAAGGAAATACCCACTACTTGCCTTTATCATTCTGAGTTGCTTTACTATAAACAACTCCCTCATATTCCTCCCATTTGTTCATGTTATCTCATTTAAGTCTGAAAACATTCTTAAATTAAGTACTCCCATTTTACATGAAAAACAGCTGAGGGAAACCCACTTGCATTAAGGTCTCTCTAACAGAGAGCATTTTTGGCTTTCCATATCTCTGAATAGTATACCGTAATGTGAATGTACCACATCTTTTTTTTTTTAAGATTTATTTATTTATACATATAAGAGTTGGGGTAGAGGTGAGAGGATTTCCCAGAGACAGAGTGGGGAGCAGAATGGGCAGATCGACTGAAACACACTACTGAGGGGAGCAGCGGGGCAAGGCAGGAGAAGTCTGCAGCACTGTGTGGGTCCCCACCCTACTGGGAATCAAACTCTCGCTGCTGTGCTACAGATGCTCCACCGTGCAGTGCTCAACCCGCTGCACCACCAGGGAAGCCCCTGTACCATATCTTCTTGATCTAGTCCTCTACTAGAGGGCACTCAGGTTATTTCATGTCCTAGCTAGTGTAAACCATGCTGCAATAAGCATTATGAAGTATATAGGTAGTCCTCTTTAAAAATCCTTCTTTAAAAATCTGTTTACCAATAGGAAACAGAAAATGAAGAGATGAGACAGTCATTGTCATAACTCCAGAGCCTATCTTCTGAACGGCCATGTAGTTCTTTCTCATTTATTCATTCAACAAATATTGCATGTGTCTTTTATGTGCCTGCCTTATATGACCCATTATGCATATGTCAGCCCTGCTTGGCCCTCCCTGAGTATACATGGGTTTGCTTCAGCTTAGCTTTCAACCTGGAAAAAAAATACCCATATTACTTACCTGCCTGTGAAGACCCACCTGATGCTGTGAGACCGAGCTCAGATGACACTTCTGTGAAGTTATTCCTTCTTTAAGAGTTCTCTCCTCCCATGGGATTAATCTTTCTTCCCCTGTGAGCTCAGCCTACATTTTTGAAAACCCCAGATGTTCCAGATAGGCTTGATAGCAGGTTCTGTGCTTTGTTCATCATTCTATCCTCTCAAAGTTGGGAGGAAGAGAGAAATTTATCAAAGCATTCCCACTAGGGAAAATGGGAAATTATATTAATTACTAAATATGAAGGCATCCGGAGAATGCAATGGCTTAACATTTCTACAAGAGACTTATAAGGTTAGTAATAACTGCTATTTTATAGATGAGGAATAAGTTCTTCATTTCAGACAAGTTCAAAGAACCCCTATCATGTAAATGGAAGAACAGACATTTTATTTTATTTTAAAGATTTCTTTGTTTATGCACACAAGAACTAGGATATAGGCCAGAGAGAGCTATGTATGTGAGAGGATTCACCAGAGACAGAGCAGGGAGAAGTACAGGTGGATCTACTGAAATACACTGCTGAGGGGAGCAGCAGGTGAGACGAGAGGTCTGTTTCAACATGTGGGTTAGCTCCTTGGTCGGGGATCAAACTCATGCCACAGTGACTGTGATAGCTTGATAGCACTGAGACTTTAACCCTTGTGCCACCAGAACAGAAATTTTAAATTGAGGTTCAAATGACATGAAGCATGAAATCTGCCCACTACTGATTTCCAGCAGCGGTCATCAAATAAAATCTCAGTGAAAATTCACTTCCTAGGAGTCAGGGAACAACGTATGCAATTTACTTTTAGAAAGAATTTATGTATCATCATTTGGAGATTCACTTCCCTCACACTGGGGACTGCCATCCCTGGAACTTCCTTTGGCTGGAGATATTGCTGCAGGGAGAACTTGGGGTTGTTAAACCAGAGGCATGAAAAGCCACGTAGGAACTAGCATTGGAGGGATCCCAGCTGATGATGAATAGCAGACCTGAATCTTATCATGTATTTCAGGATGATGTACGGGACTGTTGGAAACTGCTTTTGACAAATGTGCACAGGAAGGGGAATTATCTCCAACAATGAAAAATGTTCTTATTATGTGATCCTAAAAAGGATCAGGACCCCTATCATTGTGAAAATGATCATCCCCATATCCCTTATTAACAGTGATAAGAAAGTGTGTGCTAAAGACATTGGACGTTGTACTGAGGCTGTGATGGATAGCCGTGAGTGCTGGAATCAGGTTGGACTTATGTATGAAAGATAGCTTGATGCTTGATAGCAGGTTGGGAAATGTGCAGCTCATTGAGATCCCTTTCACTCGTTATATCACAAGCGTCTTCAAGATTTGTTTCTGCTTTCTTAGCCAGTGTCCAGTATTTTTGGTCAGGCTTAGGCAGTGGTTTCATAGTAGAAAGTATGTGATAGAAGTTTGCAGGAAGTAAAGTCATTTCCACAGGGAGAAGACAACTAGTGTACCGGGCATTTTGATGTTTAATTTTATGTTCACACTTGTGAACATATGTGAGAAACTCTCACATATGTGAGAAACTCAAGCCATAGAGGTTCAATATCCTGCCCAAGGCTAGAAACCAGCAGAGTAAGGATTTGAACTTGGCAAACAGATTTCAAAATCAGTGTGCTCTGTAGACCATGGTAGCTTTTCGTAAATACCCTCCTGATTAGAGTAAAATGGTAGAAGTGGAAGCAACTGAATGCATATGTGAAGGTACCTATTGCAGCCTTTAGCTTGTAGTAGATGTTCAAGTAGATGGAGTCTACTTGATGGAGTCTACTAGATGTGGTAAGAATTGTCAACATGAGTTAATTTTTTAGGGTTTGTTTAGTGGTTATAGAGCCCTTTGCATTGCTTCCTTTTGTCTGTGTGTCCATTTCTCCCTCTTTCATTCTTTGCATTTTTTAGTACTTTCCAAAATCAAGCAAAGTGCCGACCACCGTAGGATATTGTGTACAAGTCATGGATTAAAGAAATTTAAGATCTAATACAGAAGACAGATAACTTGGCAATTACAATTCACTCAGTAAGTTGAAATTCCCAGGCTGAGAGAAGAGACTATCCAATGACTTTCCAGAGGTTGTGAGACCTAAATAAAAACTCGTATTAGAGTTCAGCTATATTTATTTTTATTAGTTAGTGACTATTTTGTAAAATAGCTTCTATTATTGTAAACATTGTCCACCTATTAGATTTAAATCCCTAGTTGTGAGAAAGAAATCCTATCTTGTCCTTCCAGGCGAGGAAGGTCTGAAGTCTTGTGGGTGGCAGCTTGCTCCCCATTTTTCTAGAGTAAAAATGCCTTCAAATTTTACGCCCATCTTATTCATCTTGTATTATGCCTAAGGTCAGACACATAGTATGTGCTCATTAAGCATTTGTTGAACAATAGAATAGCATATATTAGGTAGGTAATTCTTTGGCCTTTGCCCTACATTTTCCTAGAATCAGTAATTTATATTCCATTAGTTTTTCTTTGATGTTTTAAAATAGTGATTACTGTGGCTTCTCCTCCTGCTCTCAAAGTTATAGATTTCAGATAGATTTTTTGTAATTTGCCAGTGCCAGTCGATTTTAATGTCTGCTTTGAATATTGCATAGAAGATCCTGAAGCCATATCCTGGCCTTGAGTGAGAATAGTTAATACTCAGTCATATTGTTTTTATCCTGCACATGCATATCACGAGCATGCAAACATAGCCTTGTTTGACCCTACTGCTATTTAACTCTGCACTGCTTCACCACTACACCTTCTTACAATTTACACCCATGTCATTGTACATTGTTTACAGTATCATGTAAAAAATTCTAAGTGATCTCATGTCTTTAGCTTCACTCACAAACAATCTCTCTCCCAGCCCCTTTGGCCTTATTACTAATTTTCAGTGGCCCATTCCGAAATTTACCAGATCTTCCATAAGCTGTGCTATGAGTGCTTCCTGTAGTCAGTTATGCGTTTCTGTTTTACCCTTGAGCTAATGCAGAGCTTGTCCTTCTCTTTCCTGTGGTCAGGGCAACATGTGAACCTATTTCCTTCCGTGAGAAAAGACTGAGAGGGGTGTGCTCCCCTTTGTGGGTGTCACCAGTGGGCACCACTCTAGTAAAGACTGAGATGGAGCTTTACCACTGGATGCCTCTGAGTGCTGGTGTTTTTGCAGTTCAAATCTTTTAACCTGAGCTTATCAACTTTAATATGTTGTCCTAGTGCCTTGATTTTTTGGTTCATCTGTTTTAATGTGATGAAATGTAAAAATGGAGCTCAGATTTGTCTCCTCACAATGACTTCAGGGGTTTTCTGCTGATAACCTATCCTTTGTCTGTTAAGGATTCGAATTTTAAACAGCCAAAAATACGTTTTCCTGGTATCTGTCATCAAGTGATTAGTGCAACTATTTAGTTCTGGTCCTCTTTCCTATTCTTGGAAGATTTATTTTCTCTCCTTAGAATTCTGCTACCTCCCTCTCTGTCTGGGAGACTGGAGATGTCATTTAAACATTACTTATTAGGATTCCATTATTTGTCTCTCATATACAGTCAGCTAAATCAAAAAGTCAGACAGTGTTTTTAAATTGCAAATTTAAATGACAATTTATAGACCAGGTCTACTGGAAATTTTCTATCCTTGGCATTCATCATTGCTTGTATGTATATAGTTTTGTGTGCTCTCTCTTTCTCTCCCTTTTTATCTTCTTGAGAACACAGCACACATATCCATCAAGGATCAGAACTGCGTGCCATCAAACAAAAAATGCAATAAAGATCCTGAAAGGAAATAAAGACAAACACCTTATCCCAGACCTTCACTTAAATATTAGTTCTCTTCTTCTTGCCCTCCCCTGCCTCTTAGAGAAGGAACTTGTGTTAGTCGCTTTTTAATTTTTATTTTAATGTTGAAACCCATAGTTTAAATTCAGATGAACATTCATTGAGGTCCTAAAATAAGAAGGTACTGCTATGTCAGGTGATATGCTTGGTAACCACTGAAAATAACATTATTACTGATATTGTGATAGCTGGTATTTATGGAGCACTTGCCACAAACTTGTCTCTGTTCTGTGTACTTTATATGTCACAACTCATTTAAGATGATATGTTGACTTCTAGAAGAAGAAACTGAAACTCCTGGTAGGCAACTTGTACCGGTCCCACAGCTGTGTGACTGGACCCCAGCCTCTGACTTACCATTCTGTCCACCACACTGACTTGTCTTTTTATTTTCAGTTAAGAAAACTTGGGCCTACTTAGTATCTCTATTTTATAAGAATGACAGGTTGAAAAGTCGTCTCACTATGCCTTGCTGAGTTTTAATTTTTAGCAGATTGGTTTAGAGAGGTGGCTTTAAACCTTGAAATCATCTTCTTTTATCGGTCCATTTTCTCTGGGATCAGAGTAGATTGGCAAAGCATTATGATCTTCCATTTCAAAGCTGAAGGATTATCCATCTTGATGGGTGAAATCATCTCTAAAATCCTTCTGAAGCCAGCTGCGGAGGTTGGTAGATTTCAGAAAATGCCTGTGGCACCCAATCTCTCCAATGATGAAAATGAAGAGAGTGCAATTTGCATCTGGAAGGGCCCCATTTATGTGTTCCCACTGTCCCCATCGTGTAGGGCATTTCCATCTCTAAATGGGAGTGTAAAGGTGTTTCAGCCTCTGCTCCCCAGGCTCCCATATCAGAAGCAACTGGGAGAGTCAAGGGCTGGTGGGGTGTTATCATACTTAGGAGTTAAGGACATGGAAGGATGAAGACTTCCTTGTACCTGGAGGAAAATCGGAGAGGGAGCCAGGAAATAAGGGAACCACCAGATAACAAGCACTGTGATCCTGAGTGAAAGAGGAGACGAAGGAATAAATGTTGGGAGGAAGCACTGTCCACCTCTGCAAGGCCATTGCCAAGTCCTTGAGTCAGTTGCTTGCTTATCAGTGGAATCCCCTGTCTCTTGGAAATGGGCCCTGGGAAGTGGGCCTGGAAATGGGTTGCTCACTGGCTGCTGAGAGTGGCCCAGGCAAGGCATGGCCTTGTTGAAGATGTGGAAGTTTCAGAATAGAGTATTGTGTATGTGATCAGTTTCTCTTCCTTTTGAAAGTCTGAAGGTACATTCTCTTTATCCCACATGCATCATAACTGATACTTAGCAAACCTAAGTAGTATAAACTGCTATGAAACTACCCTCTACTAACTTCATCTTGCTACCTTTTGGATAGAAATTAGCAATTCAGATTCCTTTCTCCATGCCACACTGTGCCCTTCAGGTGAAAGTGGGCAATGTGGGTTAATGGTGGCGTAAATGTAAAGCAGAAGTCAGATTCTGTAGTTACTACAGCAAACCTTAGAACGCTTGTTCTTTTCAGCCTACAAAACCTTCAAAGAGGGGACAGAAAGTGTTTATTGGTTTGAAAACCCAATAAGAAAGCAGTTGAAGATCATGATCCCCACATACACTAAATTGATACTCAAGATGTCAAAATATAACTTATGGTGTCGTTAAGGCTTGAAGTGCATGTTAAGGTTGGGACACAGGTTATTGTTATGGTTCAAGTTAGGCTTTGGACACAGGTTAGGGTTAGGTTATGTTAGGGTTATGTTACAGTTTACTGCTGGGGTTAGGATTAGGGTATTGGTTAGAGTTCAGATACGGGTTATAGTACAGTTAAGATTTAGAGTGCGTGTTAGGGTTATTGTATGGGTTAGGGTTTGCGTACAGTTTATGGTTAAGTAATGGATCAGGATTAGCATACAGGTTAAGGTTTAGGATTAGGTTTAAAGTATGGGTTAATGTTAGGATATAAGTTAGAGTATGGTTAAGGTTTCGTCTATCTGTGTGTGTTAGGGTTAGGGTATGTGTTATCATTTGAATTTGTGTTAGGTTATGGGTTAGGGTTAGGATTAGGGTGCAGTTAAGGTTTAGAATAGTCTTTCTCTCATTCCCTGCCTCTCCTTCTCCTCCCCTGCCCTCGATCCCTTCCCCCCTTCCTCTCTGAAATGCTAGTGCTACTTTGCTGCTGTTACTATAAGAAAATGACTGTGGTTCTTGGGACCTGAGCTTTGTGAGAGGTGGTATCTGCAAGCCCAGGTGCCCACACACACCACTGCCTGGCTTCGTGCTAGGGATGGTGGCAGTGGGGAGATACTGGAAGCATCTTTACTGCCTCTTTAGCACTCTTGTGTTCATTGTCGGGCCTCAAGCACCTCGTGCTACTTTACTGCTCCCTGCTCAGCCTTCACATTGGCCTCCAGCATTGTTTATTGCTGGAATACAACCAACTCATAAAAGCAATCTGGAAGACTGGGCATCCCGATGCCCCAGCCCAGTAATGGAAAGCCAGACATTGACACATCTTCCACTTGTCTCTCTGGAGCTATTTTCCTTTTTTCCACACCTGCTTCGTGTTTCTCTTTCTGTGCAGTCTAGCCTGCCTTGGTTTCTGTGCTCATGGCAGCTTTACCAGCTCTCAGTTTAAGATTCCCAAAGTAAGTGTAAGTTGCAGGGTCCCAGTTTCAGATCCTTGGCAGAGAAATCTATAAAGCTCAGCATAGCTCTGTTAGTGGCCACCCTGCCTGTTGTAGTGTTAAGGACATGTACTAAGAAGGTGTTAGAGCCTGCCACCCCATGGGTGATGGAGGAGATCAGTATGCAAGGTAGTGAACATGGAATGAGCAAACACAATTGCCAAGAAGATTCAACTTAGATACCACTTCCTCTAGGAAGCCTTCCTGGACCCAGTCATACAGGGCTCTCTCCATGGCACTCTCCTCTGTTCCATTTGCTCTCTCCATGTCTTCTTTCTAGATCACCTCTCCTGAGTTCAGGGGATGGATCCAGTTTGCAAACCCTACCTGCAGCCCAGTGCCCAATCATCCATTAGGCAGTCCCTCATTAAATGTTTACAGATGGAGAATCCTTTAGGCCACAGACAAATAACTGCACTATAGAATGAGTACTTCCCAGGGACAACAGGAGACAGTCACTTTGCTAATAAAACAGTTGCTCCCACCCCCCAAGGTGCTGTAAACATTAGTGAGGACATAAACTGAGCTAAGATGCCCACGTTTCTGTCTTTGATTCCAAACTCCTTTAAGTTTTGAATCTTAAAGAGCCTGCTGCAATTACTCAGTAGCCATCAAGCACCCCATGCATTAATGCCGATTAGTCTGGGAAAGATGAAAATTTTGGGGACTTAATGAGCTGAGTTGGCACCTGTTCACTTGCACTTCAGCTCACTTCTCTTGAGATGTTGAAACCAACTAGATGGTGTCAGATTTAACCTTTGTGGCAAAAGGCTTACAAAGGTGTTTTTGCTTTAGATTTTTCTAGCATTTACCTTGCTTTGGGTGACCAGCCTAAGGATTTTGGAATGACAGTCTTTGGAAGCCTGGGCACAAGCCACAGCCACATTCACACCCCCATGCCCACCCCTGCCCATCAGAGCTGATGATCTGAGACTTGGGTGGCATATTGTCTTAGAGATGGCACTGCTGTGCCCTGTCAGCTGCCTCTTCGAATAGGAACAGTTTAATAGGCTGGTGTGGGGTCTAGCCCTCACGTACTCCATAAGCATTGTGGCAGGGCTCTTACGCGCAGCCACAGGGACCCAGATGGGATCATCCACTCCATGAGGACACCCTGTGTTCACTGCTATGTGATTGCATTTCCACCGGCTCCTGACAGTGTAGGTGGCCAATAAATATTTGTTGAATGAATGAATGCACTTATGAATAGTATTCAGGGACACTAGCAGAGGGCCATGCTGGATTTGAACACTGTATCTGCAATTTCCGAATGTGGTGAAGATGGGCTGTTCACTTGGTCTCTCTTGGTGTCTGCTCCTTCATCCTGGATTGTGAAGACCAGTACCTTTTATGGTTTCGGGCTTATCATAACTGAAAAAATATTGCATGATGCCGTGTCTCTTCACTTATAAAAAGAAAACACTTCTGTCTGCTGTGTAAGAGTTCCTCTGAGGAATAATTTGATATGGTAAACAGCAGTGTGCCTGGCTGGGCTCAGGACTCAGTGAACATGGGTCATATAATCACCATTAGAAGATCTGAGCCTTGGCTCGTGGCCCCAACCTGCCAGAGCTTCGCAGGAGGAAGAGGGCAGCTTTGGATAAATAAAGGCTGTCTATACTCTGGGGTGTGACCGCTGCTTTCATGGGCATGCACACAGCATTCTAGACTTGCCTTTGCCTCTCACCCTGAAAGCACTTGGGCTTGTCAGAGGAATCTGAGGCTACATTAGCAGACGGTTGCCTAGCAAGCTGTTCATTTCAGTAGACTGACTGACTTATAATTCTCATGGCCAAATACCATCCCTTCTTTGCTGCAAACCCCTTAATCCTTTGATCATGTGTCAGTCACCAGAAATAACTGTCTGCTACATCTTGCCATACATGATTTAGAGGGGATTACCAGCCAGCAACCTTGGTCCATCTCTAGCCTTCCTCTCCTACACCAGCCATTCACTTTCTAATGTGAAATCCTCCTAGTCTCCCAGCACTGAAAAGAATTGTTGCAAAGAGAATTGCTGAGTAAGGTGTCTGAGATGGAGGCAATGGACATCTGAGGACGAGAGGTTGTAGGGAATGTTCTGAAAGAAGAGAGATGGGGTAAGTATGCACATGCAATATTGTTAAGAGCAAAAAAGTCTTGTCTGTGTAGTTCAAGGCAAGCAAAAGCAAATCTGGGCCCCATAGTTACAAAAAAACACACCTGGCTTCCTGTCGGACCTTCAGGATGAGCTCTCTGAGGGGTCAGGGCTGGGCCACACAGTGGAAGCGTAGGGCATGTGTGGCTTGCTTGTGGTCACTCTGGGAAGAATGACATCTTCAAGTATGCTCCCCCAGCTTCCTTGGATAGCATAGAATTCTTTAGTCAGCAAGATGAAGGGCTCAGCAGCAAGATGGTCACACACCTGTTTACTCTCAGTTCATTATCCCCCTGTGCATGGCAGGACACTCTTTGTAACCCTGGTGGGTGATACTTGCAAACTCCACTTCCCTGAGCCCCTGCTGCTATGCCTGGGGCTGAACTGAGCCTCTGGCGTCACTCAAGGGAGAGGGAAGAGTGTGCAAAGGGAGAAGCTGGGCACTTCTCATCCTCATGTCACTTCTGGCTGTCACCTTGGCAGTGCCACATCTTCTTTCTGAATGGAGGTCCTGCCAGCAGGTGCTTCCCTCCATGGTTGCCACCTGCACGGCAGCCCTGCCACAGTTCCAGCTACCTAGGAGTACTCATGCCCTGAGTCTGGTCACAGCACCTCCTTCCTGGGTCTAATTCCATGACTGGTAAGCAGCTTTCTGTTCTCACTAATCCCCTGATCCTTGCCTTTTCAGTTTTTCCAACACTATTGAAAGGGGGTCACCACATAAATTCCCTCTTTGACTAACTGGCAAGTGCTCAGTTTGTCTGATAGGCCCTTGACTGATCCTTTGTGTGTGAAACCTGGTTCCTTGATGTAGCAAGTAAAATACTCTGGACAAGCTATTTTACCTGCAGAGCTTCATTATTCATCCATAAAATAGGGCTTTTAGAATTATATACATAGGGCTTTTAGATTATATACATAGAGAACCTAACAGAACTTGTCACATAGTAGGTACTTAATGAGAAGCAGCTCATTTAATTACAAGTTATTTGGTAAGAGTAAGAACCTCTTAAGGAAGGGTCTTTGTATGTTGCTCCTCTTAGCAGGATGTTACAAGCTTAATAAAGTGAGTAAACATAACAAAATAATAAAACTATAGTTATACATCTCAACTAATGGGTGTATCGAGGAATTCTGACAGCATCGTACCAATCTTTCCAAGATTTGTAAAGGTGAATTCAAAGAGAGTTTTCTGGGTTTTCTAGTGCAATTATATCAATATTTTCACATTGGAAGCTCATTTTAAATGTTAATTGCCATACATTTGACACATGGAAAGATATCACAGAAACCTTTGGAAAGTACTCACTACAGCTACTCCCTCCCTCCCTCCCCCCCCCCCCCCCCCCCCCCCCCC
>JAGFMF010011617.1:5088097-5135200 GCA_019455555.1 Galemys pyrenaicus | reverse complement strand
CTCCCTCCCTCCCTCCCTCCCTCCCTCCCTCCCTCCCTCTCCCTTCCCTTTCCCTTCCTTTTTCTTCTCCAAACTACTTGCTCAGAGCTGAGTCCTTTCACAGTTTTAAGGGATTGTGGCCTCACCCTGCTTCAGAACTCTCGGACAAGTGGCCAGATGTGTTTTGCTTTGAGGTGCAGGATTGTAAGATTTCCTTAGTCATACTCGCTAAAGTTGTAAAGCCTCTGGTGGGCTTGGGGAATGTGAGGAAATCCCTATGTGTAAATATTTTTGTATTGGGAATCAAGTATTAAATATTTACTTCAGCTTCTTGAAATTATAAATGATTAAGTAATCCCTATGGGGACGTGAAACAGCTTTGGTTTAGAACCAACTCATATATTTAGTTGTTTCCCCAACCTCTACCTACTCTCTTGAGACACGGCATATAGGAGGATATAGGAATAGATGAGAGGATTAGCTTATGTATTGGGACTCAATTCATTCTTCTAATTTCCTTTTCTGTTACATGACATGTGTTTGGGACACATCCATGCGGGACTGTCAGATTCCAGACCACACCCTTCCATGCTGTAGTTCTCAGTGACCCTGTGCAGCACCACCACCTGACATGTCAGAAACACAGCACCACGGCTCTCCCCTAGATCCAGTATGTGGTATCACAGCAGGTAGGGCATCTGTACATGTCAGAAGTGTGAGCTCAGGATCAAGGGAGAAGGTGTCTAAATGAGAGGTATCTGGGTCTGAATCTTATCTCTGCCCATGAATAGTTATGCACTTTAGAGAAAACCACTCCTCCCTCAACTTCAGTTTCCTTCTTTGAACAAGTGAGGAAAAAAAGTTATTTCTCTGTATTAGTTTCTTGAAGCTGTCATAACAAAATCCCACAAACTGGTAGCTTGCAAAAACAGCAGAAATCACACTTTTGCATGGTTCTGGAGGCCATAAGTCCAAAATCAAGGTGCCAATGACTTCTTGTGAAAGCTTAAAGGAGAATTAGTTCCTTGTCTCATTCGCCCTTTGAAGGCTGTGTGAGCCCTTGGCTTCCTGCTGCCTCTCTTCCTGCTGTGTCTTCTTATAACCTTCCCTTCTATATGTCTCTACAAGCACATTTGTCACAGGATTTATGCCCTAACTTAGTAATTCAGGGTAGTAGTCACCTCATCCCAAGATCGTTTGCTTAATTACGGCTGGAAAGACCTTTTTTCCAAGTAAGATCACTTTCGCAAGAGTTACACATTAGGGTGTGACAATATCATTTGGGCTATTTAGTCATTTAGTCTATTGTAGTAGCTAGAAGGCTGCTGTTGTCAGTCACTGACACAAGTTCTGATTGTTTGGTACCAATGTCTTAAATTTTCTTTTAACACATCTACTTTGAGGAGTTATGTGGATGATTAAAATTATATACATGTATTTACGTGTCTTAGATATTATAAACATTCACTGAACAGTAGCCTATTAATATTTACAAGGTATTTATACATACTATGAGTCATATGTTTGATTCTTTATTCACTTACGTCTATTTTGCGCCAGTCATTAACCAAACCCTAAGGACGGATGTAAAATATAGCCCAGTTGTTTTCTTAAGACAGAAGCTGGTTGTGAGGATAGGTAGTGAACTAACCATAGTCCAGCATGATCAGTAACTTAGTGAAGTAAGTTACTTGCCACGGGTGAGAGGAACAATACTTGGATCCAGGATACTGGAGAAGACTTCGTAGAAGAGGAGGTGGTTAAGCTAGACCATGAAAGCTGATTAAAAGTTTATTAACTAAAAGGAAGATGTGCATGAGCCAGCTGAGATGCTTCTGGACACTGAGGCATGAAGTCCTCATCATGTTTAGAGGGATGCTGAGATGTCAGGTTGCTGGAGCACAGAGTTCATGTAGGTATGTGGGGGAAATCAGAGAACCAGAGGAAAAGCGCCATACTGCATTTGATGCTCATAGGGAGGTTTGTTAATCCCATTTTACCGGGGTTGAAAGAGAAATGAAATTGCCCAGCGTTCTTGGTTAGCAACAGAACTCACCCCCATATATCTGCCTCCCTCTTTCTGACAGCAGTAGACAAGGATCCTTCTATGCCTTCTTCCATTGTCTGCAGAGGATTCTTGGCTTGCTTAATTCTCTTTCTGTTGGGAGCTCTGTGATTCAGGAGGCCATGCTTTGTGCCAGGCACCCGTCAGGCATTGAACACGCCTTTCTTAAGTAAGTTTCACTAAAGCAGAGATTCTGACTTTAGGCAGGAGAAGTGACGAGATTCTTTTTGAAGTGCTCTCTAACCTTAAGCTTCTGGATTAAGTTTGCTTACATGGGAAGGTGAGATTATCTTTGGGGGTCAAAATACATGGATCCCACCTGAGACCTATTGTTGCTAATTTCTCTGGGGGCAGGAGAGTTTTTCCACATCAGGTCTGCTCTCCGTCTGTCACATGCTTTTTTATTGGTTTACATGTATAGATCTACTTATGTTTGCCATCCACACGAGCGCTGCTTTTTCAATAATTCATAGAAATGTCGGACAAAATTAATCTACAATGAGAACTTGAACTTGACTAAAGCCAAAGCTCTTGCTTGCCAATGTCTTTGTTACTGACAGGATACCACTGGAGCGCTTTTCAGAATTTTATAAGTTCCAAATTCTCCTTTAAGAAGAACTAGATTGAGGAAATCATTAATCTCTGACAGTTGTGTAGATATAATTAAAGATATATGAATTTAAAAATACCTGCTATCTCAAATTACTTCCTAAAAGGACGGGAGGAGGGGGAGAGAGTTCTATTTAAAATGTCAGATACAGACACATTAGGCTGGGTAGTCAAAGCACTGTATGTCTGTCACTCATGAAAACTGACAATTAGATCCATAAATAGATTTACAGGCTTCCACACAAGAACACACATCCTGCGCTTCTCAGTCGCATAAAGATGAGGAGCCTGTATGGTAGAGGCTGACTCATGGGAAGTGAGCAGGGATTGGGAGGAGATGAATGAGACATTCAGAGCAAATCCTTTCTGCCTGCAGGCTGGGTGTGGGGCTTGTGGGTGGGGAGAAGCCCACTGGTGTTCCAGAAAGGCATGCATTCTCTCCTGGTTCAGCCTCTCCAGGCCTGTCGCCTCACCTCCCCAGGAGTGGGGTCTGCCTCCCCATCTGCAAAGTGAAGTCAATTGCAGGTCCCCGCTATTCCTACTTTTAAAGGTGTCAGGAGGATCAAATGAGGTTAGGGCAAAACACCCTGGGATTTGAAAATGACTGTACATGCATAAACTATTGATTTTTATTACTAAAATCACTGTTGTTGCTGTTTATTGACCATCGAGATATTTATAGATACACCAGGAAGACATGGGGTAGGTAGAAAGCATGTTAAGGTCACATTATCAGGGAATCAAAGAGAATTGCCTGGATGTCAAACTGAATGTTTCGTTACTGCTACCTAAGTAGCAGGAACTAACCAATCACAAGGGAGGGTTTGGGAGGTCGGCGGTAAGGACCAAGGAAGACTAGGGGACCTGCTCTCAATGTCTAGGCTCCATGCTCAGAAGCTCCTTACTCCCTAGGAATTCAACCTTGTGCAAAGCACAGTAACATCTCTTGCCCTTAGTCTCGCTGTCCCCAAAATACGGCACATGAGTCTATAATTCCCTTCTTCATACGACTGATGTGAAATATGATAAAGCCAGAGATTTATGTATGGAAATTATAATGTCCATATGAGGTTTATGACTGAAAATAAATGGGTTGTTGGGAAAGTCATGACATTTGTCTGTCCTTTGGAAAGAAATGGAAAAAAAAAAAGACGATGGATTTCAGGTTAAGGCAGTGAGAGCCTTAAAAACATTTTTTCTGTTTTCTATGCAAAAATGTGTCATGACTTTTCAGACAACCGGGTGTGATCAAGATCAGATTGGAAAGGGGTCTGTGGCGGGTCAAGTCAGGTACCCACCCTCTCTATCATTCATTCATTGACCTCATTCAATAATATCTAACTTATTTATTATGTTTCCTGATTATTTGTCTTCCATCAGTAGAATTTAAGTGCCATGCAGGTAAGAATTTTTGTATGTTTTGTTCATTGAAGACTCCCATGTACCTTGAAGAGTTCCTAACACCTGGTAGTTGAAAATTATTTAGTTTATTTTGGCACTGTGATCTGAGTGGATGCTGGGGTACAGAAAAGAGACTGTTTTCCTTCAGAGTTCATGGTTTGGTCGGGGAGCTAGAGGAGAGACATATGAACAGGTGCAAAATGCTAAGTGTAGAGTGACATGTACAAGCTGGATGCTCCCCAGTTTACTTGTATTTGTATAAAAGGACGTGGTGTCCTGGACCAGTATCAGTGGGGGCAGGCTAGGCGCTCTCAGGGTGTCCCTAGCCCTCAAATCTATAATTTGCCCCTTGTGGCAGGATTGGCTTGGGCCCTACCTGAGCTTGACTCTAGACACCCCTACCCCTATCATCAAACAACTGTGACCTGGAGTATGTCATCTGATTTTCTCATGGCCCTTTTCATTTTGGAAACATTGTGAAGATTGTAACCACACATGTCACACAAATTATTGCTACAAAAGCATGTTCTCAAGGAATGGTTTCCTGTCTACCTGCCATTCCTTAACTCTTCTCTCCAACCCGGAAAGAAATGCTGCTTTTCCAGGTATCTTGCCGTTGGGATATAATTTTTCTCAGTGCCTCACAGCACTGAGGAGGCCTGTCATTTTATTATGTCTGTTGTGGCTTCTTCTGCTGTGATTGCTTCTCCTACTACCTGTCCCAGTATGCAGTGTCACCCCCATCACCACTACCCTGGGCCCCCCAACCTTGACTCAGCAACCTGAGCTCTTACCTACCCCACCATTGTCACCGCCTCCCGTGACTGCTGTGACCTCTGTATTGAATGAGCACTTAGAGTCCTTTTGCTGCAGGAAGCACCTTCCACATTTCATCTCCACTCCAGCTAGGTTGAGAAAAATGTAATCTTCTTAGTCTACCAGTGATGAAAGTTAAACTCCAAGTGTTAGCCAGTTTTCCAAGGTCACATCATTCTAGGGGGAAGGATGCTAGTGAGAGACACTCCTAGCCAGGAGGTCCTTGAGAGGAAAGACATATACCACCACACCTATGATGTCTGTGTGGGATCTGACCCCCCAAGGTCAGACAGGCTTTGCTCACTTTATCCAGAATAAGTCTCTTCTGAGCAGTAGCTCCTTGGTCTGGGAAACTAAGTGTGAGTGGAGACACTAAGCAGAGGGGAGATCTGTTACCATCACTTAAAGGAAAGTAACTGATTGATGTTTTAAGGACAGTGAAGGCCCTGGAGGTCAATTAAAGTTCTGTTCTTGTGTCAGTTCTTTGCTCTTTCCCTAATCAAAGAAGCAATCACCGCCTCTACTTTTTTGGTGTTTTTTGGAGAGGTACCATCCAGGTGTTTATGGGCAAACTCTCTGAGATACTCATCTTTTACTCTAAGAGTAGAAGAATGAGCTCATCCTCTCCTTTTCTTGTAGTACCTTCCCTTTCTGTTTGTGAGGCCATGGGTCCTTGAATTACAGGATAAATATCCTTGGTCCACTCCATTTTTCTTTAGAGTTTACAACTCTAAATCCTCCCTATGTATGTTGTGAAATTGATTTTTCCTCTCCTACTATCTGATACTGTTTTGATTACTTGTCCAGTCTGAGAAGAACGCAAAAGGGTGGGGGATTTTCCATTGTGCCCTCACACCTGGCATCCACAAGGCACATTACCTGGTACACACATGAACTCCTGAAGTACTTGCAGCCTTGTTGCCTGAGGACCCCGTGCTCGAGGATGCTGTGTTCTCAGGCACCTGGGTGGTGGGCCTTGGCTGCTACCCTGGGAGTCTTGGAAAAGGCTTCCAAGGGACCTGGCCTTCCTTGAGCAGGGGGCAGAGATTCACAGGTGCCCACTGCACGGAGGTAGACTGCTCTCAATCACATTTCACAGGAAGGTTCAGTCCTTCCAAAGGGGGAAGCAGGGCACCAGTGGTCAGACTGGATGCAAATGAGTCTTTCAGAGATGCAAATGACTTTCCCACAAAGAGCTCTGGTTAAGAGCTGAAAGGATGTGTGACTAAAACCACTGACTACTTAAAAAAATGTTCCTTTGGGGACTTGCCAGGGAATTAGCAATGCAGACCCTGCTTGCTGGTTGGCCTGCAGATGTGGGCAAACCTGTGGATTTGGTGCTTAATGTTCAACATTGTGCACTGCTCTGAGGAGAAGCAACTAGGCAGGTGTACTGTCCTAGTCCTGGGCCCCGGGGTGCCAAATTACATGCACCCAACATTGCTATAAAGCTCCTTGAGAGAAAGGAAACTCCACTGTTTTACCTAATGATTGTACCTGATATGATTCCAGTCCAACAGACCTGGTCCCACTGTGGCTTCTGCCACATAAAACTGTGACTTGAGTAAGTCATTTTATCTCTCTGTGCCTGGGTTTCTACCTTGCTGCAAAGACATCAATAATGCCACATATTGAGTGGTCATGGAGTATCAACAGATACAAATTGCTGGCCTGTTGAACAGCTGCCTAGCCCTGTGAAGTGTATCTTTTCCTCCCCTCTCCACAAGCATTCCTAGATTCCATCTGTTTTGACAGTTACTTTTCCTGTGGACTGGCTAGAAACACTCCCTCCTTCTTCTGTAACTTGCTCTTTTCCTCTCCCCACCAGTAACCCCCCTGAGAACAGTGGCTGTGCTCATTTACTCCTGTTTGGCAGTGCAGGGTACTGGATAGGTAGATGATGAATAGTAAATGTCTGTTGATATTATTCCAAACATAAAAGCAATTAAAGGATATCTATACCACACTTCAGTTTGGGAAAGTGTTTTGATGTTTACTTACTAGTATTTAATCTGTGTAGCAATCTGGGAGACTAGTGGTGTTATCCTTTTACAGGTAGGAACATTGTTGTTTACTGAGGTGGGGGTGGACTTGTCCAGGTTGTTTCTGCCTGCCCATCTGGTCCGTGAAGCTTTATTCACTGCTCACCAGGCGTGCATAGAGCACATCCTGTCTCCCCTGAGCCAGGTGACACCCTTGGTATTTCCTCTCCCTTTTTATAGCTTCCCATGGAAAGGAAGCCTGATTTTTGCTGAGTCCAACACTTGCCTATGTGGTTCTAACTGCTGGGGCTACACCTTCGTGGAGCTAATATTCAGTGAGTGAGAACAGGGAGCAGAGTTATACAACCTGTATAATTGATTAACTTATTGAGAATGTTAGAAGGTGATGCCTGCTTTGGGGGAAAAATAAGAGGAAAGCATTTCAAGACTTCTGAAAGGATATTTTACCTTCTAGCCTCTCTTATTAGAGAAGAAATATCATTTAGTCATCGATTCTGTCTCTGTCTATTCTATCATAAAATACATGGCAGATGCCAAGGAGATTCATTCCAAGGTGTGAAGAATTAAATCCAGACTGACTGGTTTCTTGTAAAGGTTGGGGTGGTAGTGGGAAGGCTATAGCAAGCTAGCAGGGGCATTTCCTCTGCACCTGGCACCTGATCCCTTCTACATAATGTTAAAAATTAAAATCTACACATTTAGAGATCTTCATTGGCTTTATTGATCAATGAGTCAGGAATCTAGTCTCTAGTAGATCTAGTTGTATACATACTGCAAGGGCTCACATAACTTGGAGGGTATTCATAGACAGAAAGCAGGTAAGAAAGGTTTGTTAGCAAAAGAGAGGATTATTTCAGGTAAAACCACCTTACCTTGGGGGAAAGCAGGGCTATCTTATGCAAATTACCTCACTGGTACAGATTAGGAAACTGCAGATTAATTGGTTTAAGATTATACTTTCAGGAGAGGTCAAAACTGCAATAGACATGAAGGATTATCACTAGTTTGAATTAAGTCTCTCCTCTTTTCTTCTAAAATCTACTCCCTTCCTTATGTTTCAACCACCTCTTTTTTTTAAGATTTATTTATTTATTTGTAAAAGAATTGGGGTACAAACCAGAAGTGCGGGTGCTGAGAGGGTTCACCAGAGACAGAGTTTGGAACAGAACAGGCAGGTAGACTGAAATACACTGCTGAGAGGAGCAGCAGGTGAGACAGAAGAGGTCTGATGTGCTGTGTGCATCACCTCGCTGGCTGGGTATCAAACTCATGCTACTGTGGTTGTGGACAGCTTCATAGTGTTGCTACTTAACCCCTTGTACCACCAGGGAGGCTCCTCAGCTACCTCTTTACTGGTCTGCCTTTTGTCTAAACTGCAGGTCTCTTGAGGACAAGAGCTGGAGCTATGTTGATTATCTCCTCAGCTGCTATCTAACATGAACCAAAAGAGGTCAAACAAGGGCCCAATGCAAAGGGCTCCCTCCACAGGGAAGGATAGAATTTTGGCCCAACAACTTTTGACTTTAGTTTTTTTTGCACAACAGCAATAAATGTAACCTCATCCCGATGCCAATTATCAATGTTATGTTGCTCTCCAAGGTGCTTAATCAAAGCCATCTCATTAAACCTCACAAAAATTTTCCAAGGAGGCAAGAAGGCAGAAGAATTTATTTTTGTGCAGCATGAGAAAATGAGACATCAGAGGTGCTGAACCTGCACTTTCAAGGATGATACAATTAGCTCCCTTCTCCTGGGGGAGTAGGTACAGAATTCACTCTCATCACTGAACCTATACCTCTCTGACATCATTCTGACATTTCTCCCCACCCTGCCTCCCACCTTCCAACTCCCATCTTTTTATGACTTGCTATGTCACATCCAGGTTCACAGATGATTTTAGAAGTGGAGAGTGAGCAAATCCTGTTGAACAATTGAACCAGATTCAAAAGAATTTGGATCATTTGCGTAATTGGGCTAGCAGATGGTAAATGTAGTTCATAGTACAAAAATGGAGAATAATTACAAGGGGAGAAGTAACACAGTTTATGGATGAGGAAAACGATTTGAAAGAAAAGCTCATTGAAATCATTATCTCAATGCATTAGAAGAGAAGGACAGACAACACAGCTCTGGGTAACAGAGATCAAAGTGTCCAGGTGATTCCTGACTGGTTGGAATGCAGAAGAGAGGGTATGTTTGGGTGCAAGAAAGAAAATGGTTGGGGGTGGAGAAGATGGTGATTGGGCAGGCAGCGAAGCAGATATGGTCTCTTGGAAGTCTGGTATTATTGGATTCACATCTCAACTGCTTGCTTCTTATCTGTTATCCTTGGTGAAAGCCTGTTTCCTCCTGAGCCACAATTTCCTCTGCTGTAATTTGAGTAGACATTGTCTATTTTTCTATTGTTTTGAAGACTGTATGAGTCCATAAATGTGAGACATGCAAACAACTTATTCTGGAAACCAAAGAAATTCACTCTTATGGGTGTTGAATTTTATATTCACAATGTGAGAAAATGGAAATTAAAAATGGGTTGTTTACTAGTGTGACAAGCTAGATATCTACCCTCCCCAAACTATTTGTGACCTAATCCCCAGAACCTATGAATGTTACCTTATGTGGGTCTTTACAGATGTGATTAAGTGAAGGATCTTGATGTAGGGAGAAAAATCCTAGGTTATTTGAGTGACCCTAAGTGCAAGTGTCCTTTCAAGAGGGAGCTTACGGGAGGCTTCATGTAGAAGAAGGTAATATGACCATGAGACAGAGAGTAGAGTGATGTGGTTACAAGCTAAGGAAACTCAGCAGGCGCTAGAAGCTGGAAGAGTCAAGAACAGAATTCTCTCTTAGAATCTTCAGAAGGAGCATAACCTTACTGACCCTTAAAATCAGTAAAACTGATTTTAGTTCTCTGGCTTCTAGAACTATGAGAGAATAAATTTCTTTTGCATTAATACACCAAATTTTGGGGTAATTTGTTCCAGCTAAGAATAAAAGAGTTGGACAATAGAGAAAAGACCTGGATCAAGTCCACACTCTTAATCTCACTTTATTGGAACCCTGAGCCCTCTTTTCTTTATCTTAATTTCTTTATTTTTCAAATGGGATAATAGTACATTCCTTATGTGGATTATTGGGAATCTGGAAAAGTGATAACGCATGTACCTTATTTACATAGATATTTTAGAAAAGTGTCAGGCATAGTTTTAGTTTTTGAATCAGGCAGCATTTAGTGAGCACTTAGGATTCCAAAGGAGGAGAGAAAGAACAATTTTGGAGAATAAAGATGGTGTCAGCCTTATGGAACAGTGGGGAATTTGGATGACACCTGTACAGTTTGTCAGCAGGAGGCAGAAACATGGCCCCAAGAAGTGGCTCAGCCTGGCATTTTCTTTCTTTCTTTCTTTTTTTTTTTTTTGGTCCTAGAGGAAGTTGGGTTGCCTGGGAAAATGACCCAGAACACAGAAACCATTGCTTTATTGCATTTGAGAAAGGGGATATTTCAAGTTAGGGAAATAAAGTCTGGGGCATGGAATTTATTCAAGGAATGCTTGATCTCAGATCTGTTGTCGGTGCAGGAAGTTCAGGTAAGACTGCTGGGGCAAGATCTTAACTGTCTAAGCCAACTCAATGCCAAGCACTAAGGTTTCAAAGCTACTGGTATAAATCCCATCTTGTTCAGAGCAGGAAAGCCTAAAAACTGAGGTGGGTCCAGTCCAGAAGCAGTGGGTGCCAGACTATAAGAGGTTGCTGAAGACTACTATGGGGAATGGGGGGCCACCGAGTCTGACTGGGACCCAAAAGCTTCAAGAGAGAGTCCAAGGTACCTCTGGAGAGGGCTGTGGTTTGTCCTACTCAGGAAATAGGATACCTGAGTAGCAAGTGTAAGTCTAGACTAAGGAGGTAAATGAGGATACAGAATCAGCCAGTATCAGTCAAGGGTTTGTGTCTGTATAACAAAGAAAAGTAGTAAAATGAATTGAGACATGAGTTCATGATTGGCAAAGATCAGCAATATTTAGAAAGGTTAGTGCTGGACGTAAGAGAGAGGAGTTTTGGGCTAAGGCTTAAACAAAAGCAAGACCTGACGTAGCCTTTGTATAGATGTGGCTTTAGCACGGCACGATGGATAAATCAGCACAGCAGAGGGCAGTTGAGCAACTGGCTTAAGGACATGGTATGTAAGCAGCAGAACTAACCCTGGAAATGTTGTCCTTTACCAGATTGTAAAACTGATCAAATGAAACCTTTGTGCAGGTCACGGGGATTCGTTGCTCTTTTTCTGTTGTAATAAGCACCCACAGTTGAACAACTTTTGTGCTCTCTGATTACCCCTCAAGTTTTTGACCAAGGTTTAGGAAAAAATGTGCAGAGAGAAAGGGAGGATTCAGGAATAAAAAAGTAATTAAACCTAATAAGTCCCTTGAGATTAGCCATTAATTTGCATGTGAAATGTGAAATGCCTTTAAAGTAATAAGGGATATTATTGAGCAATTTTAATATTCAGCATGGGAACGAGTATATGTACTGATACCTTGCATAGGGCAGAATAGTATCTGTGGCAGTTCCCTGATATCTGTAGAATTAATGATGTTGGTTTCACTTCACTGCTGATTGAAGATATACATTTCATAAATGGCACATTAAGGTAAATGTATCAAAATTACACCTAAAGAGCTGAATAGTCGGGAAATGACTGCCCCTTGAACACAGCAATTTTGTATCTTAGGCCTCATGCTTAATCAGTAGATATTTACAACTGTTTATTTTAATGCCTTGAAATGACAATTCAACAGAATTATCATAAAGACTAAGAGAGGAGTTTGTGAGGATGCTGGGGCAATATTCTGATTTAGTCAGTTGACTGAAAAAGAGATGAGAATACTCAAAGAAAAGACCCCCCCCCTTTTTTTTTGTGTTTTTAACATGTGAGAGAGCTATGACTCACTTTGCTAGGGAAAGAGATGTATTGTTTGGGTTTCACAGAATTTACAAAGTATATGGTAAATGAGTGAAGTCAATTTCATAAGCAGCTTTGACTCAAACCTTATTTAAACTCAAGAACGCGTGATAATGAAGTGGGTTTCTGATATACGGCCATGTTGGAGAAGCAGCTTCTTTGTCCAGCTGAATGTCTGCCTTTCAGGGTGAGGGTGGGGTATCATTCAGTGACTCATCCATTCATTTGCTCATTCATGTTATTTTATTTATCTGTTTATTCAGTGTTTATTGAATGCCTTCTACTTGGCCAGGCACCTTTTTTGAGTGTTGGGGATTCAGTAGTTTCAAAAACAAACAAAAAGTAGAAAGTAATCTTCCATGCTCTGTTATGGACATAAGATAGAATATTTTATGCCATGATGTTTGAAAAAGGGGAAGGACTTGACAAAGCACTTCTGATCTAAGTGGAAAAGCAGAATGAAAGTATATTTTCAGTTCTCTCCTTTTTTTCTATTTTCCTCCCTCCCTTTCTTTTTCTCTTTCCCTATTATTTGTATATGAGTAGAACTAATTATTTGAGTAACGTACTCCCAATATTAAGTATGCATTTCTGATCCTGCAAATTAAGCACTAATTTTCTCAGTATTTGTAAGTTTTTCATGATTAATATTCATGGCTTAGCGAAAAAAAGGAAAGGAGATAAGTAATCAAAATGGTTACAGGTTACATAGTTGACTTACATGAGGGTTTTTAGGAGACCAGCAATGATCAACAAAGAAACTTTGTACAAAACAGTCATTTATTTGGATTCTTTGTTTATCGTCCTGAATTTGCCCTTGTTTTAAAGTCAAGAAGCCCTCTCTTATTTGGTGTATCCTTACCTCTAGCAAGAGCAATGATTTCTGACATGATTAAGGGATTTCACATGAGTGAAGGATTATTAAAAAATAGCTGCTTTTGGTAATTGATGATTTTGTATGTGTTACCCTAATGATACTGTCTGATGGATGAAATATCTTTTCTTCATTTTCCAAAGCAGCTGTCAGTAACCCCTGGTGACATTGGGTTTTCCTCACTGGCTTTAATTACTCCATGCAGAAGCCCCTGTTCCAAGCCTGGATGTGCTTCATCCACAGTAAGAGAACCCAGCTGATGAACTAGCCCAGGAGAGCATACTGAGCTAGTCATGGAATTTGGAAACCATTTGAGAGCTGGGCGATTTCATTATTCATTCACTTGAAATAATCCTGGGACTGCTTTCAGTGACATGGTTCCTTCAGCAAATAAAGATAAGCCAAATCCCTGGGCACTCAAAGAAGGGGAAGATTCTCTAAATTAATTCCAGGCTCAAATAATTCAGCAGTATTTGTAATATTCTGTGCATAAATTGGCAATTTGCTAGAGAGATCAGGAAATGATAAAGGCTTTCTTTACCCTCCCCCTTCTCATCTTAACAACTGCTGAGGCAGCTGTTGGGATAAAAGAAATGTTTTATCCTTAATAAATGTCCTATCAGGTAATGCACTGATTAAGAGTGTCCAAACATGGCACCCCCCCCTTCAAAGCAATTATTTTTTATAGAAAGAAGTACATGAAGAATAGATGATCTTAATATGCTTTTTTAATAGCAGAAAATTTTATATGAAAAATAACTAGACTAACAAGAAATACAGAAATAAGAGGACTAACAGGATCTATCTTTTCAATTTTTTTTTAAAAGATTTATTTATGCATACAAGCACTAGGGTACAGGCCAGAGGTGTGGGGGGTGATGAGAGGATTCACCACAGACAGAGTGGGGAGCAGAACAGGCAGATGAACGGAAGTACACTGCTGAGGGGAGCAGCGGGCACAGCAGGAGAGATCTGCTGCGCCATGTGGGTCCTCTCCCTGGCCGGCAGCAGGGATTGATCTGGTGCTGCAGTGGCTGTGGTTTGCTTCATAGTGCGTTGCTTAACCCACTGTGCCACCAGGGAGGCCCTATCTTTTCAATTTTAATGTGATGGTTTTGAGAGATCTTTTGCCCTTAATTACTGATGACAGCAGATCCTAAATCCAGCCTTCACTATCTTTGGAATCTGTTTCCTCCTTCCTCCAGGGCCATTTGTTTGATTTATTGGGGAGTCCTTGGGAGGTTTGGTTAGTCATGCTCTCTCCCTCTGTATTTTGAATCAACTGAAAAGCAGACACAGGAACCAGATAGAAAAATATATATATATATATATCCTCATGTTTCTCACATGTGACTTAGCACTAAGGCTGGAATCAAACTTCTTCCTCTTTGCCCTCCAAGTGTATACCTGGAGACATACTTGAATTAAAATGAAGTGACCCCCAAGTGGGTGAAGTGCCGCTCCTCATAGCTGGCCCTAGTCTCAAGCATCACACAACTTAGTCCCTTTCCTGTAGGAAGTGGCAGTAGGGAGAAGTGAAAGACTGATGCTCCCTCCCACTGTTTGAGAGAAGGCAAGGAAACTCCATAGTGTGGGCTGCTGATCTCTCTCACACTTCAGACTTGATCCCCCCATTAACCTTCTGACCTTTGGCTGTCTGAAATTACCCTGTCTAAAACACAGAACCACCCTGCCACTCTCCTGCTTTCTAGCCTTTCAGGTGAATGAACATGGTGTTACGGTTCTTCAGGATCTGACCTGCCTTCCCTCTGTTCCCCTATTTCATCACTACAGTCCAGCCATACCCAGGACCTTCACCAGAACCTGCTTTCCCTCAGCCCCAAACTCTTGCCTCTTGGCTTGGGTGTACTTCAAGGTTTGGATTTATTTTATATTCCTTTTATCTCAGCTTGCTTTTACAGGTAGTGTATTTCATCTCCATCTCTCCAAACCCAAAACCTCATATTTAGCACATAGTAGGTAGTCACTAAATGTGTGTTGGGTCCTTAAAGCATTAAAAAAAAGCAGCAGATTGTATATCATTGCATCTATCTGAAAGGAGTTTGTCAAATTGATTTTTTGGGGGTGTTTTTGTTTGTTCATGAAGTGTTCATGAAGATATATTTTTCTTAATGCAGTCCCTCACTGTTTTAAAGATACTTTTCAAACAGTCATCAGATTTTACTATTATTATAAACATACTCTACTAGAATAAGATTCCTTACCTCACTTAGGGTCCTTCATGCATTCCTATCCAATACTTAGATGCAGGATCTGGTTTTACTGAGCTGAAATTTTATGCACCTTACTGCAGAATCACTGGAGAATATGGGCTGGGAGCCAGGTTTGCACTGATAATTATTTAGTGATGGATGAAAGTTTTTAAATATAAAGGAAGGACAAATCGATTGTATCTTTATATTGGAAAGAAATGGAATGTCCCCCTATTATTAAATCTACTCTTTTAAGTTATAGAGAAATCTTTGAAGTCTTTGACTCACTAATATTGGGGTAACAATGAATGCGATTTATCCTTGATGACTTAAAGGAACCGGAAGACAGCTCAAGGTGGGTTTCACTTTTATCTTTCCCTGTGAGTCTGTTCATCAATTCTCCTGCCTGTGGCCCTGCAGCTTTCTGTGGCACTTGTACACTGCAGGGCTCCCGTGCAAAGGTCATTCCCTGTTAGTGCCTCCACAACAGCACCGCATGCCCCTCCCAAATCCTCTGATCACACAGGAAGTCCAGCATTTTCTGTTTCCAAAGTCATTGTCTCCAAAGAAAGAAAGAAAACTTCTCCCAGCAGGTTTTATTTGGAAGAAAAAGGGTTTCGGGAACAGCAAGGAAATAAAAACTTCCTTTCTATTTCAGTAAGCAAGCTCTTTTCTTTGCTTTCTGTTAAAACAGAGCTGATAAAAGTCCTATAATGAGAAAAATCAAGGAGGCAGCGGATATAAGCTCTTGTGTAATGATGTCTCTTTTTGTCTCCTCGAGAGTATGTGTAAGCTTCTTACTGGCTGTTTCAGTGTTCTCGGGGTTATTGGCTGATTAAACGCTAACCCTTTGAATACTTTCATTTACAAAATTATACAGTGCTAGCAGGCTAGACAGTTTGAAAAGGTTGGTCTCTAAAGCAGCCATCTGGTTATAAGATGAAGTTGTGTCCATCCTCACAAAATATTCTATAAATCTCAGTGATTCAGTAGGTTCTGAGGACAATAGAAATTGACAATGACATCAAGGCAACATAATTATAGGGTTTTCCAAAATGGCCCTGTAAACTGGCAACCCTAAGGCTCCTCTCTTTCTTCTTCCAACAAGACCTCTCACAGTAACGAATAGTGTACATTTACATGGACATCTAACTATTCAGACAAGCATATTATAGGGATGGTCATTCCTGTTAGTAAGAGCCATGGCTTTTGTTGGTCCATAGTGACAGGTGGGCAACTAAACCTCTAAAGTTCTCCATTTAAAAGAATATGTGATTTGTCTTTAAATTCAATTATATCACACTTTGTTTTTCTGACCAATGGATGCTTTCTCCACTCCCGTACTCCCTTCTTCGCTTACCTCCACACAACATCTGAAAAGGCAAAATAAGACATAAACTTTGAATCAGAAAGACCCAAGCTGAAATCCTGGGTCCCAAAAGTGATGTTTGTATGACTTTATGCAAGTTATTTCACCTCTGTGCATATCAGGCTTCATACATGAAGAATAGAACTGTTCCCCTTAAAGGGGAAAAAATTAAAGAGGTGAAAAATTAAATATGTGTATTTACTAAAAATAATGAATTAGTGAAGGAGTGTTGGCTGGTGAATAAATCTTAAGTGTGGGCTCAATATTCTGTAATGATAGGCAAATATAAATTATGCAAAGCTGTAGGTTCTTACTAGAATGTAGGGAGATAGAAAATCTTGGAAGGTATTGCTGGAGCAAGTCTGTTTTAAACAGGCTTTCTTAGAACCCTTTGTAGGTCTCAAAAAGAATTTTCTGTGTCAGCTCTTAAGGAATTTTATAATGTGGTATAATGGGAAAATATTATAGTTTTTTATACATTTGCTGGTCTTTCCCTAAGTTATGACCTCCTTCTGTAGATTCTACCTTAGTTTTACCTATTTTTATTCTCTAATACTTGTAGCCTAAATGCATAAAAGGTATTGAAAGATTTATGGCATAAATCATTACCCTACCAAACAAAGATAGATTGGTGCAGTATATTCTGCCAGTTGAGGTGAGGAATTAACATTTGTCTCCATGCAGAATTCCTGCAGACCACATGGCAGTGAATTTGATTCGTCTGGACAAGGGCATGGATCGAGTTCCAGCTTTGCTATTCACTAGTCCTGTGGTCTTGGGCATGCACTCTGATTTCAAGAGCTTTGATTCTCCTGGCTGAGGTTGAGTTTATAACAGCAAGTTTGCTGAATTTTTGTATGCCCGTACTGGCTGCAGGCTTTGGGACCTAAATGTAAATAAACACAGACCTTGCCTTCTAATGCCACCTATCAAGAGGAGAGGTAAACCTGTAGCTTTCTAATTACAATGTGACAAATGCCAAAGCAAATTAATGCAAGGCACACATAACTGGGCATGACTTAACCTGAAAAACAGGTTTTCACAGCAGCATAACAGAAGAAGAAATACCTGGGCAGAGTTTGGAGAGAGGACTTGTCAGACTGCTTGATGGAGTAGAGTAGTAGAAAGAGCACTGGGGCCTTGTCGGGAAAGAGCGAGAACACAGCAAAGTGAGAAGGAGAACTGCTGTGTTGGGATTACATTGTAAGAGGAATGGTTCAGTTGAGAGCCACATGATCATGGGGACATGGTCTTATTCACTAAATATCTCCAGCTCTTAGAATAAGGCCTCAGACACAACACCTAATAAATATATAAATGATTGTGTAAATAAATTGTCATAATGCAAAATACAAATGTTCTTTAATACAAGTAAGGTCCACATCAAAATTCAGTTACTATATTTCTTTGATTATTCGTCTCAGTCTCATTTCCCCAGCTAGTCATAAGATTCTCAACCCCCAAAAGAACTGGGAAGACCTTCGTGTAGACATTTGTCAACTGAATGGTTGATTCAAGCCTGAAATACTGTGCGAAGTCAGTCCACGCCTCCAGTTCATGACCTCAACATGCCTCTCTTGTTTGAAGGTCTACAGAAATCAGGTGGGTTAATTGTGAGAATTATCCCCCGAAGTATCTGCAAGCAACTGGATTTCATCAAGAGGAAGAAAACTGTTAGAGATTCACTGGAGATTAAGTAGCATCCCATACACGATAATGAGGGCCTGAGCAAACGCAGATACCTGTGGTTAAAGAAAATCACAGTAGCTAGACAACCAGCACAATTGTGGGTGTAGGGGACCTTCCTGCTTCATTATTCAGAAGAGTAGCATTATCAGGGAACTGCAAAGGTTTGAGCTTCAAAATCAATATGTGCTGAGAATTACATGGCAGGAAAACCAGAAACTATAATCCATTGAACACTATTTTTATAGTCAATTTGGAGAAACTCCATGAATTCCAATTCAAAGACATACTTTCATCAGTGGCCCTCATTAACTGATCTAGTCATGCATTTGTTCATTTCTTTTCTTGTGGAAGGGTTTAATGAGTGTGTGCTGTGTGCCACATACTGTTCTAGTTCTGTGAAGTAGTTAGTGCTGTGGATCTTGCCCTAAAGCAGGGTACAGTTGTATGAGTTAGGGGAGTTCCAGCTGTTCTCATCCAATATGTGTCATTTCTCAAGTGAAAGCTCATGTCACAATACTGGACAAGAGAAAATGGTTGGTGTATATCTCTTTGCAGTCACTCGGGAACATGGATTGAGTCACTACCATTTTCCTATAATTTAGATTCAAGGCCTTCTGGTGACTGGTCTCCATTCCTCACAATTAAAAGGGGCAAAGGGAAGAAAAGAGCATCCACGGGTGGTGTCTAAGCCTGAGAGCTTCCTCTTATTTTCTCCTGGACTAGAACCAGTCACAAGACCACATCTAAATTCAAGGGAGACGCGGAAGTGTGGGCTGTCTGTGTACCAGGGGCTGGGCACACCCTTCCATCTCTGCCGGAGCAATCTTTTAGAAGATATGTCAGGCTCAAAATTCATGGCAATACAAGGTAAAGGAAGACCATGTACATTTATTGGCTACTAGGTGATAAGTCTCTTGCTTTATTTTGTCCTCCAGAAGAAATGGAGACTCAAAGCATGTTAAAGTAACTTTCAGAAGTGGTGTTTATTTGAAGCGACAGGTAGAAAGTGAGAGGATAGTTTGATGCAAACTCCAGGTCCCTAATTTGCAGGACAATAAAAATTGATGTCACTGGTCAAGAAAAACAGTGCAACAGATACCATCCTGAACTTCTCAAGGAACAGTTTTAGCTGGAAATCATATACCCAGCTTCTACTAGCATTCTAGCCCATTTCTAGTCTGGCCTTTTCCGCATCTTGGGTGATGAGTTACTTCTAGTAGTAGTTTAGCTGGTGATATTTAGCTGAAGGCATGGAGTAGCGGCTCATTGCTCAGTCACTGATTTATCCATCTGCTGTCTTCCCTTCATTTGTTGATTCTTTCATCAAATACATCTACTACTTATTCTTCACTCTGCTATTGAATGTACCTAGTGCTGTGTTTGGCATAAGAACAAGAAGGAAAGATAGTAAGGTGGTTATGTCATAGAGAATCACACATGAAGGAAGCAATTGAAATGTTTTTAAAGGGTTTAGACAAAAAATGCAGGTGGGCTAAGAGATAGGAGAGCCAACTCTGCCACAAAGTGGTATAAGAGGATGAACAAAAAGGGTATACTTAGATTTGGGGAAAGGAAGTTTTTCTAGGTTAAAGAAGCAATAGGCAGAATATTCTAAGTAGAAGAAAAGACACAGATGAAAGGGGAAGGTGAAGATAGAGTATATTCAAGATGGTTTTAAAAACAAGACAAGTGGAAGGTGTCTGCGGGCTATAACAGGAGAAGTGAACAACTTGGATTTAAGTGTTTAAGAAAGGCACCGTCTCAGCCTATGTCCATATGAGTTGGGCTGTTACAGGTTTTTGGTTTCATTCAGTGCCCTTGGTGTGGGGAAACTGCTATTGAAATTGCTCTTGTCACGTGATGGGCAGAGCCAGGATCCTTGTGAAGTGAAGATAAGAATGGACAAGGAGCGAACCAAAATTCTCATGCGGGGAAGACTGACACAAAATGGGACTCCTATAGTCAGAAGCCAGGTAGATGAAATGTAGAGGAGACAGTGTGCAACAGAGTGGTATGTTAAGGGAAGTAGGGGCCCAGGGCTTTGGATTTTAGGTTAAAGAAGATGGCTCACTCCCCGCTCCATAAAAACAGAGAGGGAGGGTGAGAGAGGTTGATTCTGCTTATTGAGAGCTTACTGGACATTTAGAATCTGCTTAGCTTAGAAGAAAAGAAAAACGCAGTTGGGAGCAAAAAGTATTGGGAAGAGCTATTTGCTGGAGGTCCACACATGTGAGAGTGTGTGGGAGCAATGCACCATTAACCACTAATCCTCTATGGATTTTTTCCAAGTACGGCTCAACTGTTATATTCATTCACAGTGATTTCGAGCACCACTCATAATTACACCAAGTAAGGCAGCCCTTAAGAATGATTAAAAATAATAATAATAAACATGTAAGTATTGATCTGCCATGGTTGATCAATCATATCTTTTCCATTTAGCTGGTGGATAATTAGTGCTGTTAACTGGCATGGTGGCTCACATAAACTAGAGTAGCTCATTCAGGGAGAGCCTCATAGCACCCGCTTGAAGATGGTTTAGCAGCGGGTAACAACCCATTTCAAGTCAACTCAACGGATATTTATTGAGTATCTACTGAGTACAGAAATTGTGCTACTGGAATAATAATGATGAAAGGAAGGTATTCTAAAATTGCCCTTGCTGAATTTTTTCCAGTTGGTTTATTATGTTTAGAATAGTGGCCCTAAGGAATGACAAATGGAGTCTGTCTAAAAGCCTCATTGTGTTTCAAAGTGTTTCGAACTGTTTAGAGAGAGTTTTGGCTCTTTTATAAATGAAAAGCTGATTTAAAAGTTACCTTTGCTGGTAGATGTTGTGATTCTTCATAGCAAGGGACTTCAAAAAAATGTTGAATGGCTTGGGAGAAAATAGATTCTGTAGGGTAATATCTTAAAATCTTAGAACAAGCAGCAAGGAGTCACCTGCAGACCCAAGAAGTTTTGTGCATGTTATTGTTTGTTGGATATGTGCTATTTTTTTTTTCTCTCTTACTTTTGCTTTTTACTTGAGAAGCTAAGGATTCTAAGGGAATTGTAAGGACCGGTGGATTCTCAGTACACGTTTTGAGCACTTCCTTTGGAAGTGCCAGCGTCTCCTGTAGCCCCTGATCTAGTTCCATCTCCCCACCACTCCCCCATCCCCAGGAAAGGGCTATGGCACTTTTCCCAAGCTGGTGGAGTCTCTTTGTCTCTTTATGTTTTTGCCCAAGGAATGTCCTTTATGACCCCTTTACCCAGAGTTAGAAGATTAAAGGCAGTAGCAAAGCACCTGAAAAAGCTTTTGTCACTAAGATGCTCTGAGTTCCCAAAGTGGAAAAAGCTAAAGATGCTTTTAACTCTTAGAGAAGGTTCAGGGTAAGTTGAAGGTTGCTTTTTTCTGGACCTTAGAGTTGGGTTTATAAAATACATTGCACTCTTGCTTTGAACACTTTCAACCAAAAATCTATAATCATTGACTTATACTTTTTTCATAAAGGTTGTTTCCTTTCTCATGTATGGATTCGTGGTGGAGGAACTGACTTGCAACAGAGGCTTTTTAAAAGTGTGTAGTTTGGGTGGACAGATCATAAACCTGCTCCCTCAAACCTAAGACTGTATGGTTGTCATAACTCAAGCACGTTCTCCAGGATTTGGCCTGAGACTTTAATGTTAGGTTGTGAAATAGAAGACTAGGGAGAAGTACTTGACTGTGACTAAAAGCATGCACATACTATGTCCAGTAGTATGTCCATACTATGTCCTCTTGGAAACCTGGGCTTGCCTTCAACAACTTCAGAATGTAAGGGATTAATGTGGTTGATGGGGCCTAGCAGCATAAAGCATGAGCAGTGGGTATTTGAAACTCTGTAGGTTAGGGGAAAGAGGCCCCTTTCCTGCCATTCTTTCCATGGCAGAATCCAGCTGAAGCCCATAGTAAGGACAGTATTATAAGATGCTAATTCCCAGGACAGGAATTAAGGGCTGGACTCAGAAGCACTTTTCATATAAATGGGTGGCATTTCCATTCCAGAAGAGGAAACAGCATACAGCTGAGGCCAAGTTGGCAGTGCAAGCCTACACGCTGCCAATCTACAAGAGAGGGGTGACTCGGTCATTACCTGGATGCCCAGACCCCACTCTCATTCCAAGAGATACACAGAAATATCACCAGTTTCAGGCTGTACTTGCTTATGATGATTGATTTTCTGCCCAGATAAACTTTATATTTGGTAGACTAGAACCTGGTTGTCTTACACAAAGGTTTTGTGTCTCAATTAGAGGAAAATTGGGAAGGAAAGGATAGGTTGACAAAAGACATACAGTATATAAAGTTTTATTTCTCAGTTTTTTTTTTAAAAGATTTATTTATTTATGTATACAAGAGCTGGGGTACAGGCCAGAGGGGTGTGGGGGTGGGGGTGAGAGGATTGACCACAGAGAGCAGGGAGCAGAACAGGCAGATGAACGGAAGTACACTGCTGAGGGGAGCAGCGGGCACAGCAGGAGAGATCTGCTGCGCCATGTGGGTCCCCCACTGGCCGGCAGCAGGGATCGAACTCCTGCTGCAGTGGCTGCGGTCTGCTCCATAGTGTGTTGCTTAACCCACTGCACACCAGGGAGGCCCTATTTCTCAGTTTTTAAATCCCTGTTCTTCCTCCTCCCCCTAGCCCCCAATTACACTGCACATTTGCATATCCCCTTCGGCTGTTAGAATAAGGAGGAGATTCTGTTGATTGATAGTTGATTAGAGAAAAAAACTAATTTCAGTAATTCAGTATACATTTACTGAGCACCTGATCTATGCCATGTAACTTGTTAACTGCTGGAGTTACTATACTGAGTAAGATAGTAACCCCTGCCAAATCTCTGCATCACATCACCCCCAGTTTTCTTTCTTAGCATATCCACCCTGCTAGTGGATGTATAGTGCAAATACATGCACTCGTAATATGTACCCAGATGTGTGCAGCTGGGAAGATCCTACCATGGCAGGGAAAAAGGGGGAGAGGTCTCCATTTATCGTAAATATGGCCCTTCACAGAGCAGGCATAAATCCCAGAAGGAAAGTGGAGATAGTTAACCAAGCACTGATAGTTAGAATAGCCCTTGTGGTTTAATCGGAGAAGTCTAATCTGCAATAGTAAGCTCAATTTAATGACTAAAATTTTAATTTCTCTAGTAGTATCATATGCATCCTTCATTTTTCAAGCCCAGACTCTTTAGCTCATTCTAGCCCATGCTCATCATTCTTTCCTTTAACTAAACTATAAAAATGGACTCAATGTTTTCTCAGGGAAGAAAAAGTGTGTAACACAATCAGAAGACCTGAATTTGAGTTTTGGTACCTCCAATTATTTGTGACTTTTGGTCAAGTTTACATTTCCTAAACCTCGGTCTTCCTCAGGTACAACGTGGAGATAATGATGCTGGCATTTTGGTATGTCTAGTCAGATGATGTGTGAAAACCACTTAAGCTTCAGCTGTATTTTCTAAAGTACCTCATACTGTGTATGACACACTGTAAATGATAATATGTGGGTGCAATCAAACCATTACATAATGTATCTGTTGTTTAAGATTCTAGTCTGCCTTTTGAGTGTATTTTATGAAATTCTAATTTGTTCTTTTAAAATGTCTTGTCTCCTGAATCAGATTGTCAACTCCTTGGGGATGGGCCTTTCCTAATATTTTTTTTTTCCTCTTTGTTCCATCTGTCTCATGTCTTATCACAGTATCAGGATTTAGCAAAAGTAATATATTGTTCCTCATTTCTTTTCTGTCACCAGTTAATGTTTGTCTTCAGTTTATGTAAAGACATTACTTCTGAGCTTAGTGGTTGTGGGAGGAGTGCAGTGTGCCAAAGTTGAATGAAAATCTAAACATGAGTAAGAGTTCAAATCAAAATAATCAGGGTCAAGAGACATGTAAACTTCTAGAGGATAAAGAATGTTTCCTTCTCATCTGTAAATTCCAACTGAAGGGACTGATTAACAACAGGGGCTCCTTAAAAGACTAGATAGATGGATAAATTAATTAGTTAGCTGACAAATGACCTGACAGACAGAAAAAGTCATTGAGAATCAGAAGGCAGAGAATTTACTATATAAGTGACATGCTATTTGTATGTGTTTTACTGAGAAGAATTTAATTAATTGTTCTGGTTCTTTTAGGATAAAATAATCTTTGGGGTAAGTAAAAAGGCAAATAAAAAGGAGGCAGTAGTTTTCTGGAGATGGAAAACAGAACATGCACAACCCATGCCTTACCTGGAATGTCTAACTCATGTTTTATTTTCTTTGGTCAGAATCTAACCCATTCCTCATGACCTACATAAATTCATCTTTGTACTGACCTAAAGTGTTTTCCTTATACATGGCAGGTGACTTCTTAGATAAATCCAGTTTTAAATTATAACTCTACTTCTTAGAAACTTTGTATCCTTAAACAATTTGGATAATCTTGAGCCTTTCTTCTTCTGTGGGTGGTAATGATGATAGTAATGAAACTTTCAAGGCCATTACTGGGACCAAGCCCATCAGCATGTGTGCAGATCTGTCACAGACCTTACAGTGCTGGTAAACACAGGTTATTTTTTCTTAGAGTATTTCTTACAGAAAAAATTTAATTGATGCCTTTGTTTAGCTAGCTAGTTTGCAGAAAATGGGAGTCATATTCCAAGAGAGAGACCACCTACTTATTTGCATAGGGCTGTGATACCAAAGAAAAGTAAGAAAATTCTTTGGGGTGAATGATAAGGTAGCAGAAATAGTTTATTTTTCTATTTGTCTTACATCTGGACTGTTAAATAAGTCTGGAAAGTGGTTTGTGTTTTATTTTAAAGTTTCCCTAGGAGAAGAGGAATTGCTTCCCATGTGTGAGGTTACTTTCATCTGGATGGTGTCTGCGTTAGCCCAACAAATGTTTGTGTGTCAGGTCCTATGTATCCTCACTTACAGAAGACAAAGTCCCTGCCCTCAAAGTATTCAAATCCAGCCAGTGACAGTTAATAGTGTAAGAAAGGCCCACCAAAGGGACAGTCTCTTGCACCTCCAAAGACAGGGCACCAAGCACTGGAGAGGAGAAAGTGCAGTGAAACCTCTGATGGAATTCTGTCTATACTCTCCAGTATGCTTGCCACATGTGGCAAATTTAAATGGTAATTAATTTAAATAAAAAATTCAGTTCCTCACTTGTGTTAACCCCACTTCAAGTGCTCAAGGGTTACAGGTAGCCAGTAGCTACATATTAGACAGCACAGAATATTTTCCACTTGTGGGACTGCCCAGGTGATCTGTCTCCTTTATATTCTCAGGGAGACCTTAGGGCTCCTTCCTGCCATGGATCCACATTGTTTGTGCCCACCCTTCAAGGCTCTGCCCAAGTGTCTAATGAAAGTTACCTAATTTGTTCCCTGTACTCCTGAAGCTTTTTGCTGGCATTTTTCATACTCTGCTATATCCATATGCCTCTTCTACTTCACTGTGAATTCTTTGAAAGCAAGAACTTCCCATGGACACCTTTGAATCTCTGACTTGTGATTAAAAAAAAAAATCCCTGGTGGCCTAGAGGGTAAGTGTCAGTGGTTCCATCAAGAGGGCCTGAATTCAATAGCTGGCCAGCGAGCTAATCCACATGGTAGAACAGACCTCTCCTGTCTCACCCGTTGTTCCCTGAGGCAGTGTATTTTGGTGGATCTGCCTTTTCTGCTCCCTACTCTTTCTCCTGTGAATCCTCTCCTCCTTCTCCTCCCCATTCCACCTCTGGCCCACAACCCAGCTTTTGTATGCATAAATAAATACAATAAATTGAAAAAAAAAAAAGAGAAGTTGAAAGTGACAAGTTGAATGAATGGATTCCCACATGAATGAATTGTCATGCAAATGGATGAATGAATGAATGACAAACCACACTCTCCAGGCCAAATGAGGATTAAAGAGCTTTGTAAAAGCCTTTCAATACTGAATTTAATTCTGTTCTATTGGCTGTAAAATTCTGGGTGATCTCTCAGGGTCATGCATCTTTGAACTCAGGATGTTAACCTAGATACCAGAGCACAGCACCCAAGTCTGAGTTAATCAGCTTGAGTGTAATGGAGGTCAGAAGATAAGGAGATGTGCTTCTGTTTAGACAGATGTTGTTAACAGGCTCTGGATGCACTTCTAATGAAGAGAACCATAAATTCTGAGCTGTGCACACTGCAGCAAGGTGGGATGCTGGCATTGTGATGAGTCTACATTCTGCAAGTTTAGTGTTAAAGAGATTAAAACACAAGCCATTAAGTTGTGCTTACTGTGGTGGATGCTACAAACGTGATCAACTACACATGGGACATTGTTTTCTCAAAGTTTTAGATGGGAAGCACAGAACTAAGTACTAAGACAGTCAGTTTGAGACTTGTTCTGCTTTCCTGTAATGAGGGATGCTTAAGTAGTGACTTGAAACTTTCTAATCTGTACAGTGCAGGTACTAATCACTCATGGATGGTGTCTTGCTTAAATCACATGGCACACCACCATTAAAATCATAAATTCCAGCAAGAAAGGAATTAATAGTTATTCAACACCTTTCCTTAACTAGGCCCTGTGCTTGACCCATTGGAATAACATTTCATCCACATAACAATCTTCAATCTATAAATAGGATTGATACTACAAAATGGC
The DNA here is from genome assembly GCA_019455555.1 of Galemys pyrenaicus. NCBI lineage: Eukaryota > Metazoa > Chordata > Mammalia > Eulipotyphla > Talpidae > Galemys > Galemys pyrenaicus. Next base: position 5,108,562 of record JAGFMF010011617.1, on the reverse strand, counting down.
AACTCCTGCTTTTCAGGACCCCCTTTTCTAAGCCCTGATTATGTATTAGATAGAGTTTCACAGGTATGGCTTTGTATACCCTCATACTTAGTAAGCTGGGTAGTAATAGCCTTCACTTTGTTTTTGATGATAGAGAGACCAGAGAGGTTAAGTAATTACCTAAAGGCAAACAGATAATAAATGGCAGAGTGGGGATCTAACGCAATATTACAGCTAAAATGCTGAGATGTTTTTTCCCTGATTTTGTTGTTGTAACTCTGTGATTTGCAAAATTTCTAAAAATTTCTCCTCTTCCCCCCAAAAAGTCTTATTATCAAATCCTGGAATCTGAACATAGTGAAAGGCAGTCTACATTATACTAGAGACATGGTTTGCCTTCCGTGATCTTACTGAGTGGGTTAAATGTAACCCCACAAATCCTTATGAGCAAAGTAAATTTGTCTGACTGTGGAAGTGGAAGTCAGAGAGATTGGAAGCACAAGGCAGAGTCACTGTACTGTTGCCAGCGTGGAGATGGAGGGGACCTTGGAGGGGTGACCATCTCCAGGAACAGTGAAGGGCCCCAGCTGAAGCGATAACCATAGAGTACTAAATTCTGCCAAGGACCTAAATGTGCTTGGAAGTGGGTTCCTCCAAGGCCCTCAGATAAGAGCATAGCCTGCCAGCATCTTGAATGGCTCTCTTGACACCCTTAGCCCTGCCTGGACATCTGGCCTGAACAACTGTGAGCTAACGAGCGGAGGCTACCTTGAGCTGCCAAATTTGTGTTTACCGCTAATCCAAAAGGACGTGCATACAAAATACTTTGTGTTCATTTGTATTCATTAATAGCACCTACTGAGAAATTTATGGAAGAAGTGGAAAAAGTAGCTGTAAAATATTTAGCACGATCCTTGACATTTAGGAAGCACTTAAAATTGTAACTTCTTGTTTTTATCATCATGCTTACTTTACAAGTAGGGAAACTAAGGATCCAGAAGGCTAAATGACATGCCCAAGGTCACAGAACTAGTAAAAGGCGGGGTGAGGAGATGCATCACCTCCAGAGACCAGTGGCCCTTAACCATGAGTACATACTGGGTCATCTGCCAGATTTGCCTACTATGATTCTTGAGTCCTCATCACAGGAGCTGTGGTTCAGGGTCTTGGTGATCTTGGTAACTGCTTTTAAAAGCTTTATGGGTGTGTTTAATGTGTACACCTGTAGAGTTACGCTCTAGACTGTGAGCACCTTGAGTCACGTGTGCACAGTCACGTGTGGTACAGACTTACTCATGTCTGTACTCAAACAGCGCCTCCTACTTGTGGTGTCCTGTCTGCACACACAGCGCTCACATTTGGTGCTGGTCTGTTTGTATGATACACATAAAATATCTGTCCAATGAATTGCTGGGCCTTTACTATCTCTGCTACAATCACACTGACCTTGGGTGTTCTCCTAAATCGCCCCATTCTGGTGACTGGCAGAGTGAGCGGACATGTATTATTTTTGACAGCTCTCAGAGCTTCTGAGTCAGCTTCCAGCTCCCCACCTCCCCTCTCGCATCCACGTTTATAGTTTCTCTTTCTTTTCTTATTCCATGGAGGAGGCCTTGACACTCACCTGACAACAGCAGGTTTAAAATAAGTTTGTTAAGAATAGGAGCAGAAACTCATCGCTGTGTTGCCATGTGGGCGACTATGCCATGAGCGGGCAGAGCTGTTGTGAAGCAGATGATAGGCAGGGCAGAGAAGGACATGGCACCTCAGAGTGGGGTCCCAATTTTGAGTACTGATACTTGGCTTTTTAGTCTCAGGACACAGAGTGCCAGTGTCTTTCTGTTTTTCATACTCAGCTTTATTTTTAAAACAGTTCCCCCTGCTCAAGACAGCCCACACGACACTACTAGTAACATATCATGCAGTGAAAACCTTGGAGGAGACAAAGGAAGCTACTGAAATTCCTCAGAAGCTTGGGCTGCCTGCTGAACATTTTACCTGACCTGGTCATGCTAATGACATCCCATTCTAAAAAATTTATATGTCTCCTGCTGTCTTTCCAAAGAAATCGCACTACACTGTCAAATTAGTTTCCACTGCTTCTGTTGGAACTGTTGACAATGGAATTGAGGGGCTAAAAAAAGTGTCCATTCCCTGACTGCCAAGGCTTTTGAAATATCCCTGCTTTCATGGCGCCTAATAAATGTCAGCTCACATGTTGCTCATCAGATGGGCGCCATCTGGTGTTATTGGAGAGGGATTTCCATTAGGAACAGCAGAGAAACTGCCATTTTCTAGCTATTTGACTTCAGTCTGGGTCTCAGTTTTCTCCCTAAAACGTGAGAGAATGTGTATGGATAATCTCACAGGTACACTTAATCTGTTAGAGCTCAAATGGTATGTGAAGAATGTGACGTCACGAGACAGGGGGCCCATCATCTTGTTCACCTTGTACCTCCATGCCATCCACTATGACCGGGCATTGTGTAGTAAATATTTGTTTAATATCTACCTTGTCATGAATGAGTGAATGAACTAGTGTCTGTGAGGCTAGTGAAGAAATTCTCAGCATCCGTTACTGTCTTTTACGTCCATTTTGATGTAGTTGGTACATTAAAAATAATAGCAGCTGACACTTCTTAGAACGAGTATCGACTGTGATGCTGGTGTGGCAGTCATAATGGATCGGTTGCTTTTGGGTTCATTAGACTACTAGACAGTCTCATGATCATTCTTATATATGCTCTAAAATCCCAGGGTCCACACCTTGCCGTATACATGATGGGGCATGGATGACAGTGTCATCAGGTTGCTGAGAGAGATCAGAATCCAGGGTTTTTTCTCATATACCCCAGCCTTAATCAGCTAAGAGCTAAAATCAGGGGGTAAGGGGGGTCTGTTTAAAAGAACTAGAGACGCTGCACAGGCCTAGGCAGATGGTGTTTCAAGCCAGTGAGTGAGAAGCTCAGGGAAAGCAGCAAAGGGGTAAAGGTATTTGAAATCCGATGTCCAAAAGGAGCATGGATAGATCAGAAAGAGATGTCTTGCTTCTTGGGTGTTACACTTGAGACTCTTCATTCTAAGAGTTCTGATTTGCCTCTCTTTTCTTTAAATAGAGTGTTTTTAAGTAAGTGATACAGATTGTTAAAGAGAATCAGGGCTTTGGAATTAGGACAAAGCTAATTTGAAAACTGGTACTGTCACTTCTTAGTTGATACCCTTGAATGACCTGGTTTCTCCATCTTAAGTACTTACTTGAGCCTACTTCGTGGTGTCATCACATGGACTGGATTGGGTGATGTGGGTAAAGTGCCCAGCTCTGTGCCTGGCACACAGCGCATGATCAGTTAGCATTTGTTTTGTTTTCTCTTTCTCATTTGTAGTCATTTGTTAAATATTCACTGAGCACACAGATTTTTAAAAATTAATTCATTAATTTTCTGACATCTTTGCTAAGTTTTGGATGGTATTTGATTTCTCCCCTAGAGTGCAGTCCTTGTAGTTCTCACACCACCATGGCACCTGTGATCCACCACCACAGTCCCTTGTAAGCGCTGGATTTTGGTAGATACTATGCTTGGTATAGAGAATACAGATGTGAAAGAGACACTCTCCAATCAGGGAGCCCACAGTGGAAGGAGCAAACAAGTAACCATGAAGAACACAATGAATGGCAAGACAGTATGGTGACATCCATGTCAGAAATGTGGAGCATGAACTATGTCCAGAAGAAATACCCAGTTCTGACTTGGAGAACTGGGGGTCGGGGGGCATCCATTGTATGAAATGCAGATACTTAGAAGATGCCTATGCTAACCCAATTTGGGGAAAGAAGATATTCTCTAATGTTTAATAGGTTGTTCAGTTGGCTTCCTATTAAAAAAATTCTACCTTTGAGTTTTAAGATTTGGGACCCTTGATTGATTGTTTATTGCAAACGGCAACAGGTCTCACATCTGTCAGTTAAATGTCCTTATGCTAGTACCTAATATTTATGATAATAAAGAGTAACACAGACGAGTAATTATTAGTCCATCTTTAATATTGGACAAATATTTTTCTGAGCACTTTCATCTTCTCAATTAATCCTCCCTAGATTCCGCTAACATATATTTTATTATGCCATAACATTTATATTATCCTCATTTTACAAGGAGGAAACTGGAATTTAGAGAAGTTATCTTCTGTGAGGTCAGAAGCTAACAGTTTGTAGTGTTGTGACTTCAACTAGATTCTTTCTGAATTCAAAACTCATCCTGTGTGAGAACATTATGTTGGCTCTAGAAATCTAGAAATCTCTTTATTTAAAAGAGAAGAGAAATAGTGAGGTTGATTTGTTAGCTGCAAATCCAAATTAGAATATTGGAAATGATGTTTTTTCATCTCTATATAATCATTTAATTTTAATGATCCCATTTCCGCATCAGGATGACATTCTTTTTGAAGATCTTATAAGTACACTTGTTATCTTTGTTGTCATTAAATTCACTTAACATCTGGAGCAGCTGTTTTATTATTTTTTTGAAGGGGTGTAGTCTTTAGGGAAAATTTTTACTTTTATTCATGCATCTCAAGATTGAAAACAAAACAAATGGTTAAAGCAATCTTTTAGTGGTAGCTTGCCTATTTTCAGAGTTAGTTGTTAGCTGGCGTAAAAGAGATAATATAGATACTGTCGAAATGAGAGTTAAAGAGCTCAATTTTAGGTTGCTACAGAAATCATCTGTAATCATGAGAAAGATTACTTGGGTGTTCATTGAGTTCAGGACTGAAATATAGAAGGCTATGCAATAGTCATATATTTTTCATGTTCGGAAGGAGAAAATGTATGCTTCAATAAACAAGTCTTGATTACAAAGTCCAAATAAGGAAGGTGAAACTGCATATGATGCATACGGTTGTCAGTCTCTTGCAAATCTCTCTACTGATGATTGGGGAAGGTGGATTTGGGCCATCAAGTCAGGGGCTTGCATTTCAGAGTCTTGCATTGAAAGTCTTCTATTTGACTATTTGACTCCGAGTGACCCCACCTGGATACAAGGCAAATTCAACTGTTCTGTCAGTGAAAGTAAAACAATGTTTCCTTTTGCATAGAAGAGAAGCATAATTTTGGGAGATGCATATGGCCATATAGTTGTACAGATGGCCACCAAAATGTTGAAAATTTTTCACATGCAACCTGATAAAACCATTCTAATCTTTTTGTTGTTTTTTAAATTGTGAATATTTGAAACACACATATGGATATAAGGAATAATAGAGTACACACAAGTGTCCACACAAAATTTAACATTTTGTCTTATTCATTTGTTTTTTCTTTTACAATTAAAATATTACAGACACCAGTAAAGTCCACTGTGGTATTCCTTGAACCCATTCCATCCTTCCTTGAATGGAAACCAGTATTTTGAGTTTGGCATTTAACATTTACTGGAGAGTTTTTAAGCTTTTACTCTCTATATCTTTTGAAAAATGTACTGAGATGTTTTAGAACTTGACAAAAGTGGATTCACACCGAACATGGACACATCTCTCTACTGTTTTGTTTAACATTGAGATTTACTTGTTGGTATGAATCATTCTAATCAATCAACTTTAACTTCTTACTATTTGGTTAAATGAATAAAACAATATCTTCTTACCCAGTCTACTGATAATGAGTGTCTGGGTAGTTTGCGATATGGGGCTGTAAAAACAACCAAAAAAACTTTGATATTCCTTATCTTTCTCTTTGGCATCATGTGAGAGGATGTTCAATGTAGACTATCAGATGTATCTTTCTATATATGCATCTTCAGTTTTAGTAGGTATTGTCAAATTACCTTTTAAAGTGTGCTTTTTGATTACCCATCAGCCGGGTGAGAAGATTTCTTGTGCTCTCTGTGAAAAGCAATAACTAAATCATTCCGTACTGTTAGACTTCTAATTTTTGCCAATGTAATGGGGATAGCCTGTTTTTGTCTCTTTTTAAATTTACATTTGCCTGAATACATTCAAGGTTAGGTTACTTTTATATGTTTAGGTTTTCTTTTGTAAGCTTCACATTTATAGCATTTGCCCTATTTTTATCTTGCATGATTTTCCTTTTTCTTACTGACGTAGTTTTTTGTGTGTTCTGTATAGACATGTTTTCTTGGTACCTTTATGCATGTTATTATTGTTTTTATAGATCACCCCATAGATCCAGTGCAATTCAGATTAAAATCCTAATGTGGATATATTTGTATGTAGAATTTGTAGAATATAACATTTATTTAGGAATGCAGATGGCCAAGAATAGTGTAAATTACAGTAAGTCTTCACTCAGCATGTTAGTAAGTTCTGCAGCTTGAGGCAAAATGACATTTAAGGAGAGCAAGTCCTCAAATAATGGTTTTGTTCATTGCCTGTTGTAATTATTTTCCTGTAACCCATGCTATAATGAAACTATGTTTAGTGAAATGATGTTATCTGAGGATCTTCTGTGTTTTAAAGAAAAGCAGTGACAGGTAGAATATGCCCAGGTATTAAGGTTCATTGGGCATTTACCTTGTGCCAGGCATTGCTAGACACTTTCATCTATTAATGTAATGAACGTTTAGAAGCATTCCTTCAGTGCTTCAGAAACAAGAAAATTCCTGCTCCATCTGTTTTAGGTTTAGTGCCAGGGACTATCTAATGGTTTTAACATGTCTGTTCACCTTTGCATATAATGTTGAGTCTTACTATTTACCCCTATTATTCTGCGTTAGTGTAGTTATCCTTTTGCTCCTGCTTCAATGTATTAAGGGCATCCCTGTCTTTCCACTTACTTCACTTAGTTGTGCTCTTTTGCTTTCTATCTCTTTACACAGCTTGATTACTTTTCTGGTTTTTACCACTGACATTATCTGTTTTATTGTTTGTCTCCCTCATTAGATGATAAACTCTGTGACGACAGTCTTTTTGTGTTCATTGCTGAACCACCAAGTCTTCGATAGTGCCAGGCATTTATTAGGTTCTCAAATAGTATTTGTTAAATGAATGTATGAATCAATCTGTCTATCTGTACTAGACTTTAAAATGTGTAAAATGGGTTATTCCAACTTACTAAGGCTTAGCATAGAAATACATTTTTTTCATTTAAAGCACAGAATGGTTTCTTGGCAGTATGGATTATGATTAATCTGTGGGCATTGGGTTTAAAAGAGTTGGGTTTCTTATTATATCAATGACACTTATTGGTTATGTGGCAATTTATTTAGCTTAAGTCCATTTCCTTGCTTGTAAACACTAACATGATCTTACCACTCTTGAGTAAGGAGATTGGACTTGCTGTTTTTAAAAGCTCACTGTGGTGAGATTCACTCGAATGGAAGGAGTGCAAGTGGAAACCAGGAAGCAGTGGAGAGATGAACATGCCCGAAGTCAGAGGGGAGTGGTGCAGAGGTGGAGAAATAATAATTTCTGCATGGGCTTGAAAGATAGAGTTTGCTTAGATTTTTTTGGAGTTTGACTTTGGCATATGAGAGAGCAACTGAGACTGTTTTCCCAGGTTTGAGAAACTGGAGTTGACATTTACTGAATGAGAAACATCGAAAGAGTGAAAGGTTGGGGGAATATTATTTTGGACACTTAAGTCTGAGATGTGGGCTAGATGTCCAAGCATTGTTGTGGAGTAGGCAGCTGAATAAAGGAAAGTTGAGTTCAAGGGGGAAATACCTGTTGAAAGTGGACATTTGAGAGACTTCCCCATATATATATATATTAGAAACTATTAGAAAAGTAATGAGCTTGGGCAGATAGAAAGGAATTTCAGGACCCAAGCTATAGAGTTTTTCAACATTTAGAAGCTGGGAAGATGAGACAGACCCAGTGAAGGACATTGAGTAGGGTGGCCACTGAAGGTAGGGAAATCCAGGGAGGAGGTTTCATTATATAAGTATCCATTGAAATAACCACCTCTATGAAGTGAATGCAAAGATTTGTAAGAGAAATTTACCAAAATAGTTATTCAGAGCCAAACTGAGGACCTGGCCACTAAAACCAATTCTAGAGTTCTCTCCATGAATAGTTCCCAACCTGGAATTTTTGACCTACACAGGCAAATTACATGCACAGAAAGAAGATATTTAGATAAATTCTATTTCAGGTAATGATGGGAGTTGGCTTCTAGAAGACATGGTTAATTTGGGCAAAGGCAAAATGCTGCATAACTTCAGAGCAATCCTTGATCCTACATAGCTGATATAGTTGGGAATGTGTGAAGACCAAGGGGGTTTGAATCTCTTATCCCAAGAGTGCCCTTACAGATGTGGAGTGCAGTAAGGCTATTATCTCATGCTGCTTCTTCCTGCAACTTGTTAACATGATAAGGACTTGGTCTGTGAACTTTTTCAGCCAGTCTTTTGTTTTTCACTTCAGGGTTCTTCACAGTGAATGAGAATCATTGTTTTGCTGACTCCAGCCTCTGGTGGCTACCCTAGCAGGGTAGGACATTTTCCAAGAGTACAAAAGTAGAATTTTCTTGGTCCACATAAGGATGGTTGATGAAGTTTTTTGCCATGTGTTTAAATTCAATCTCCCCTGAGTTCTGGGGTCCCAGCAGAAAGTTAAAACCCTGACCATGTGGTTTTTCTTTGTGGTGACCAGTCTTGGTTCTGAAATTGTGCTAGGAATTACCTCAGTAACAACAGATTCACATTGGTAATTGCAAAAGGCTTTTGATTTTCTGTGCCAGCAACTGAGGACAAAAACCAAACACCACAACACCACCACCACCACCATCATCATCATTATATCACTGTGATTTTGTTAAACATGATTAGAGGGAATGATTGAATTCTAGACCCGCACTCTGGGAGGTGCTGTGGAAAGGTATGCAGAGGATTGGCTGACTTTGATGACCAAGATATGGCTGGCTGTTGAATGAATGGTATTGGGTGGGACATGGAATCAAACAACTAGTTAGCTGGCAGCATCTTGACTCAGAATGGTAACCCTTCTGAAGCAAGCTTTCCATGCCCCAGTGACAAGAAGGGGATGGAAGATAGACTGACCCTAGTCTCCAGACAAAGATGTTGATATGGTGCATCTACAACTGAACTCAAGTGGTGATCAGGGAGGGGCACAGGAGAAATTACATTTGTTAAAGGCTCAAATCATGGCCTACTGCCAGATTCTCATACATTCCATGGCTGTGCTAGGAGGTAATAGTTCAGTATTTATCTACATATGCTGAAGGAGCTATAACTATGCAGCAGACACTATACTGGGCAGTGGGGATAAGAGTGAGATGGTGCCTTTAAGGAGCTTTCAGTGTAGTTGAGCATAATTACAGACTAGCAAAAACAGTAAAATAGTCTAGAAAAAATGCAGGCTGCTTGGGAATGTATGGATGGAAGCTACTTTTATAAGAATCAGAAAGGGACTAACTCAAAGTCACCTAGCTAATAAGGGGTGGAGCCAGGAATTGAACCCTGGGTTTTCTTATTGCAAAGCCAGTTCTTCCCACATCCTCACACAGTTGAGCTTAGTAAAGATGCAGGGCGATGGAAAGGAGTGAGGTTATAGCCCTGGCTGGAGCTGTGGGGCTCACTGACACCAGCCCCTGTGCTGTGGACTGTGATGGGCATGTCAGCTGAGTGAAAGAAGGTTGTCATTGAAGAATCTCTTAATGTTGACTTTCCAGAGAATCCACTGAAGGTGTTTCTGATCAGACGTTGCTGTTCTGCCTTAGCACCCCAGATGTCCTACCACATCTGTCTGCCTCTGCCCAGTGCCTACTGAGGCAGCATGTTCTGGGACTGACTTGGCTTCCTTCCACCTCGCTAACAAGGAAACAGAGACTGTGATGGACTCTTTCCTTTTCCACTTAGTGAGTGTGGAGCTCTGCTGTGTATATGAATCAGAGAGAGTGCTCCAGGCTGGTCACTTGTAGCTCACAGGCGAAGTGACAGACATGCAACTATAATGACCTGCTGTCTGTTTCTAAGCCAGCAAGCACGTCTCCAACTTCTAGGCAAGGACTTGGGCCACATGGTCCCGACAGATACTGTGGCGTTGCCACACAAAGCACCCTTTCCTCTAACCTGCTATTTTTAAATCTCAGTCTTTTATCTATTTTCTTCTCTCTTTGCAAAATGAAGTTGATTTGTGAAGTGGTCACTGTGTTTTTAGAAACTTCCACCGTCTGGGACAGTGTTGATTCCCTGTGGCCTCTCGGTGCCTTGCCCATTTTGCTTTGCTAACAAACAGCTGCATTGATCATGCTATGAATAGCTTTCGCCTTTGTTTTCTTGTGAGCTGAAGCAGAGGACGTATTTCTGTGGCAGAGGGGTATTATATGAGTAACTCTATGTATGTCAGCTGTTGGAGAGCCCCTGCAGGAGTATTAAGAGAAAGGCAAGGGAGGTTTTAGCCTGCTTGAAGTTAACTTTGCAAAGCTCCATAGGGAAACCAGGCAGGTGCCCCAGCAAGCATCTGGTGTGGGGCAGCTGGTCCCTGATTCAGGTGTAAAGTATGCCCCAAGTCATTGTTATTAATAATAAAGTGTGGGCAGTTTCAAAGTAATTTACTTCCTTAAGGAAAAGTTAGAGTAGATATAGGGTTATTCTGTCATTAACACCCATATAATTTATTGCTTCATTTCTTAAGTAGATGACAAAGGGAATAGCGTTATAGCACTGTACAGGGAATTAAGCATAATTTACACTTATAAGAATGGGTCATAGATGTGAATCTTATGTTGTGAGCCTTCAGAAGATCAGAATACATGATGCATTAAGTTTTGAGCCTTAGACTTGCAGATGGGGGCCCTCCCTGGTGGCGCCAAGCAGTTAAGCACCACACTGTAAAGCATCTGCAGCCACTGCAGCACCAGTTTAATCACCGGCCAGGGAGGGGACCCACATGGTGCAGCAGACCTCTCCTGTCTTGCCTGCTGCTCCCCTGAGCAGTGTATTTCAGTAGATCTGCCTGTTCTGCTCCCTACTCTGTCTCTGATGAATCCTCTCAACCCCCACGCCTCTGGCCTGTACACCAGCTCTTGTATGCATGAATAAATAAACCTCTTTAAAAAATAAAGAATTGCAGATGGGTCCTGGCCTGGGTTACCCTCTCTGGATGTATCCCCTCTCACCCTTAATTCACTTTCTGCACCCCAGGCATGCTGACTCCCAAGCTGATAGTACCCTGAGCCTACTCAGCTGATCTTTGTCTGGACTGTGTTACATGAAGTTCATTCTGCCCCTGCTCTCTTGTAGGACCTAGTTCTTCTGACCTCCCTAGACTCAGTCTCAGTGACCTGCTCCATACTTGCCCTGCCCACTGTCAGAGCACCTGGACTTTTATCTTGTCACTACATTGCATCTATTTAGGATACTACCAGAACTTCCTGACCCCAGTGGCAAATATTTGTTCATGTATTTTTGGAAGGAGTAAGAGGGAGGAAAGGAAAGGAGGAAGGAAGGGAAAGAAGAAGGGAGAAAAGGATGAAAATAGAAAGAAGGAAGGAAAGAGGGTAGGAGGGTGCATCAGTTAAGAAATCATGTGTAACTGGTCCCCTTTATAGCTTTTCTGAGTCACCTCAAGCAAGTTTCTTCACCTCTTGACCCTTTCTTCAGTTGGGGAAATAATAAAAGAATAACAGTACTTTCCTTACTGAATTGTTGCAAAGATCTAATGAGAAAACATTTGTAAAAAGCCTAATAGTGCCTGGCCCACGGAAAGCAATAAATAAAAGCTAGTTCATGACATGTTTCTTCTAAACGGTCACTTTGGGCAAAGAGAAATAAAAAGGAATTCATGTGAAAGGAACTAGGAAAGATAATCTATAGAAACAAAAAAAATCAAAGCTTAACTACCACCCATGTAAGGACAGAAAATTCTGGTTCCTTAAATCTGAAGCAGAGGGTAATGTTGTAGTTAGGAGATGATGTCTTGGGGCCTTTTGTGATGGGAAAGGAAAAGATGCATATTTTTTTATTGTTCTCTGGGAACAGTGACATCATCAGAATTGTGTTTAAGGTGAGTGATTTTATCAGGAAAGTAAACAGGGACTCCTAACTCTCACATTTTATGACCCTGTGATTCCACAGACCTAGTTGGAGGTTTGCCAAGTTTCTTCTGCAATCAATCTTTATACTGTGTTCCACTTATCTGGCCTATCCTTCTATGTTTTCAAAATCTTTGGCAGCATGAATTGCATCTTTAACTCTATGCCATTTTTGAACCAACAAGTACGTGTTACTCAGGGTCTGTGCATCTAACTGCCCATAGGTAGCTTGGCCTTGCCTGGCTCTTCCCGGTGGGCTGACTTTCCCATGGCACTACAATTAAGATTAGACCTCTTAAAGCACTCCTAGGTAGAGCTTAAAGAAAATAGTTTTTAATTTACATATTCCTTTCTTAGAGGAGCTTTCAAGTCCAGTAAGAAACTAGGTCATTGAAGCTTTGTGATGGGAATAAAAGTCAGTTCAGGAGGAAATTAAATGTGATGCCTTCCTTTCTGAAGGTGTTTCTCTTCTGAGGCAGCCATCCTCAATGAGTGATCTGTGCCAGCCTGAGGAGGTCAGTCCTCTAGGTGATGAAACAGAGGCAAACCCACCCAAGAGTTCAGCTGATGATGGTAGAAGGAGAACCATAGCCTGAAACCAGAACATGAAGACCCTGGGCAGATAGATAATACTTGTCAAATGAATATATGACACACAGCCTGAATTCTATTGGAATCTCACTGGAAATCAGAAGAAGCACCAACTTTAGAAAGAAGAAAATCTGATCATAAACCCCATTATACTGTTTATCTATATTCTGGTTCTGTGGACAGTTTTGAAAACTTCTGATTCATGTTTTTTCTTATGTAAAAGGGAGGCTCTAAAATATTTTGCAAGTTTATCTTGGAAGAAAATACGTATCAGTGTATATCAAAGTATATTGTGGTGTGTTATATATATATATATCAAATGAGTGACTATAAATATATTTGCTACATCTTATCATCTTGTAGTTTATTATAGGTATTTCTGAATAAGGATTTTCCAAAGTGAGAATGAGCACTATTTGAGGTCAGGGACCTTGCTTACCTAAACTCATGGTGACAGTCTTACCCAGACTCAGAACTGGTAGCTTGTCATTACCAGTTTACATATAAGAGAGTCTAAGGAGAATATTTGAAAATGATACCACTCTAGGAAATTGAGGGCACACTTATAACTCTTCCTGTCCCTTCTAGGGCCTGGCATGATGCCATAACCTTAATGAGGGTGGGTGGAATTAGATTTATATGTTATTATATCAAGGAGTCACTTTTCTTGACTACCTAGGCACCATGCTGGACATCTGGTATATATTTAATTTTTTCAGTAGTGCCAGAGAGGAACAGTCAGTCTATTTCATAGGTAAGGGATTCAGAGGTATCAGAGAAGATAAGTAGCCTTGCTAATGTCACACAGTTAGTAAATTGAAGAATAAAACCTAAGCCCAGATTTTAGATTTTCATCCCCTAGTCTCTTCTTTAAATGGTCGCATCTCCTTATACAAATAACATTGGAACATCTACCTCTGGACTTCATTCTTATTAATTCCTTTCCATCTGCCTTCCTGGGTTTGACATATCTGGTTCCCCAATCAGTTTGGTCCTGGCTGCCTCCAGGGATTCCCTGGGAGCCCCTTGTAGATATGCTGACCACACGCTGGGGGCATTTCACCCACACACACCGCTATCACACACAGCTATTAGTGGGGCTTGGTGCCCGTGTCCATAAAGGCCCTTTTTGAAATATACAACATTCCTAGTCTGAGTTTGTATGGGAGAAAGAAAGGAGATAAGAAACCAAGTGTCTGCCTGGATCTGGTTGAGGAGGAATAAAGGAGAGGGACGGAGGCAATTTTTTACTTTCAGTGATCACTGTGTTTCCATTAGAAGTGGGATGACCTTCTCAGAAAGGTTACAGAATCGTTATTAGAGATTGTCAGAGCTGACTAGACACTGGATTAATGGGGATTTGGTAAATTTCTATAAAGAGCATTTAAACGCAAAATTCATGGGCCAACACAAAGATGTTTTTTCAAACCTCAAAGACTATGTACTCAGAAAGTTTCTGGCTTCAGGAAGCTAATATTGGCTGTAATTCAGGGTGCAGGGTTTTCAGGTAAACTCTTGAGGGTAAGGTTGGCCTTCTCGGGAGGCTCTTTTGTTTCCTTTTCCCTCTCTCAGAGTACAGCTCATATATGGGAACAGTTGGTTTGTTCTAGCAAGTCCTCATGGGGAACAAATGCTTTTTGTTTTCGTTAAGTTTGTACTTGCAGATTCTTCCTTGATTGCCTTAACTCTCCATCTCATTTGGAAACGTTGCTTTTTTTTCTCTCTGCATTTTTTATATCAAGCTAATATTATGCATCCATCACAGTGTGGGCAGCTGGGAAACTACAGCTCAGGATCAGACCCCAGATAGAACAGCCTCTGTGGGATCACTGGATCCTCGTGGGCTAAGTCTGAATTGGGTGAGAGCTAGTTACTGGGTTTGGGGTGCTAAGGATGCTCATGTGATTAGCTCATTGTCTCCCGCTCTGGTATCCTGTGTTTCTCGTCACTTTCACATCTGATGAATCCTTACACAGTTTTCACTGTACGTTTTGTGTCATTTTGTTTTTCAATTTGAAACAAAAACCATGCCCTCCCTTCTTAGGCTACTAACAGTGTGAGGATTTTTTGCTTTGGATTAGAATTTATCAACTCATTTTGATCATGCTGGTTGACTCTTGTTTACACTAGTGAGGAAAAACAGCAAATGAAATGGTAGCTTAGTAACTGCAGTGTGACAGACAAAAGCCCTCCTCTCTGAAGCTGTTGATATTCCCATGGGGCCAAAGGGGTAACCCATCAAGTGGGCTTTCTGAGGAGGCACCATTTTACTTTGTGTCTTTTTGATTACGTTTTTGTTACTGAACAAGGGTACCAAACCAGTATTCTTCAGAGAAACAGAACCGGTAGGTGTGTGTGTCTCTGTGTGCATGTGTGTGTCTGTATATACTTAACATATATTTATTTACTTATTCAAGTAAGATATGTATGTGTGTTATATAAAAATACACATATGTGTATCTTATACATGTATATATGATAGATAAAAATAAACAGGATATATGCATATATGTGTATACAAATAAGATATATGTAACATATACAGATAAACACATATGTGTATATCTTATATACATTTATATATATATCTGTATTCATCAGTGGAAAGAAGTGTTGTAGGGTGGGGTGGAGGAGAAAGATTTATAAAGAGTTAGCTCACATGTTTGGATTCTAGAAAGTCTCATGAACTGCTGTCTGTAGTCTGGAATCCCAGACTGGAATCCTAAGAAACACAGATTGGTGTAGCTCTCAACCGAGTCCCAAAGGCCTGAGACACTGGTGGTGTCATTCCCTGTCCGAGAATAGGAAAAGATTGATGCCCAGACATGCCTTTAGACAGAGCAAATTATGCCTTCTTCTGCCTTTTTGCTGTATTCCGGCCACCAGTAGATTAGATGAGGTCCGTCTGGTTTTCTCAGTCTACTGATTTTAATGCCAAGCTCTTCCAGAAACACCTCACATATAAACCTTGAAATAATATTTAACCAGATATCTGGGAACCCCATGGACTAGTCAGGTTGACACAAAATTAACCATCACAAAAGCAAAAGAAAGAAAAATGTGAAATACTGAAAGGGTCCCTGGGTGAGCCAACCCACCACATTTGTAGGTAGAGCTAAGGGTCTGAAAGAGGTTACCTGCCTACAAAGTCATGCAACCCAAAGTTTATTCTGCAGTTTTAATGATTTCTGATTTCTTTTAATTCTGTACCTACAGAGAGAAAGAAGGACATAGGAGGGGAAGCTAATGTGACAGACTTCTTCTTGGGTCCTGGGTGGACCCTGAATTTTGTGTGACTGTAGACCAAGGTCAGGACCCCATCCGCCATGAAGCTCTCTAGCCTCTAGATTTACATTATCCAGCATGATGGCCACTAGCCCCACGTGGCCTTGAGTGCCTGATGTGGCTAGTTAAAATTGAGATGTGCTTTCAAATATATATCAGGTGTCAGCACCTTAGTACAAAAAAGGAAAAGAGAATATGAAAGGTCTCATTAATACTTTTCTATTGATTTCATGCTGATCCTGCCTGCCTGTGACTATGAAGCAGCCTCTCTTGTTTTCCTTTTCCTAATAAATCTGCCCTTTCAAAATGTGTGTGTGTGTGTGTGTGTGTGTGTGTGTGTGTATAGTTTGGGTTATGTTGGGCAAAATAAAATATTTAGCAAAATTCCACTAATTTTACCTTTTAAGATGCATTCACTAGAAAAATTTTGATCACATCTGCATCTCAAATTCTCTTTCTTATGGACACACTGCGTTGCATCATCACCTTAGCCCTTGACTTTGACTTATCTCCCACCTCCTGCCCCTCCCCAGCCCTTTTCCTGCCACACTGTACTGGCTGGATCATCAGCTCCTTAGGGTTACCTTTTTGGGCCTTGTAGCTCAGTGCAGGATGGCTAGAAGTCATCTGAGTTGAGATCAGATCCAGCCTTCAGGTCTGCCACTGTTTCCTCACTTTACATGAGGAAGATCTCTTGAAATGCTGGATTCCCCTTGTTTAAAACGGGAGTGACAGCAATACCCTACCTATCTCATAGGGGGTATGAAGATGAAAGTTAAAACAAGGTAGTCTAAGTACGAATATACTTTGTAAATAACAAAAATGCTTGGGCATGTGATATTGCCAGCAATTGTTCAGTTTCTGTGGCATGGTCACTACTGTTCTTATCCAGCCCCTTAATCCCCTTGATCTTGGACCACTTGGTTTCCCTCACTGGGTCTCTGATCAGTTGTGAAACAAGTGAGATGGGATGGGTATCCCCCCCAGCTCTGTGATTTTATAGCAAGGTGCAGTGGCATAAAGAACATCATCGGGAAGCAAGCCACCAAATCACACTTGCCTTTCAAATAACACTAGTATCAGTTCTTTGACAAAGCCTACATAGAGTAACATTTGCAGTAATAATTGTGATAAAATGGAAAAATACTGCATAAATATATCCATAATAAAATCTTAACCTCATACAACCCTTGGTATGTAATTTTCATGTACTTGTTTTTGAGATAGTAAGCTTCATTTTTACTCTCAAACTGCTTTCAGCTATACATAAGAGTGTCATCGTACCTCAGAGGTGGCAGAAGTCACTAACATCCTCTCTTTTGGGGAGGAAGATCACATTCCCTTTATTTCAGAGACACCCCTCACTACTGACCCGAAAGCTTTCTGGCACATTGGTGTAGAAAGGATTTGTTTCTGTTTTTGTCTAACTTAGGATCCCGAAAGGCATGTAAAGTTGATGGCAAATATGCCTGAACTGTGCAGAAGGTGGCCAGGGAGGTAACTTGGAAAAAATGAGCAAAACTTGGGCATGATACTGAATACCTTTTAACAGAGATAGCTGGTCCTGGGTGAACGCTGGACTCGCCAGGGCTTCCTGAGCCCTCAGGCTAGGCCGATGCCCTCCTTTGCCCAGTGCACCTATTCATTGCTTTTTCTGGTTCTCACATGGAGTTGCTATCATGGGTGATTTCTTGTTGATATGTTTTGCAATCTCCCCAGATGGTGCTGGGTCTGGCCTCAGCCAAGGTCATGGGTAGTATCACAGCCCTTGAGGTGTGAACCATGGTGAGGCCTTTCCAGACCATTGTTTAGGCAGCTGATGAGTGCTGTGGGCGCCCTCTCTAAAGACCATGGTAGTTCTGGGCAGGCGTTAGTACCTGCATTACCTTCATCCCCACCAGTGAGAAGCACAACTGCCTCTCAAAGGACTGTATCACATCACTGATGTCCTCCTTTGAGCATTACCGCCTCCTGGATGTGCTCCAGGTTTCCATAGACACCCCCATTCTGGGCACAGGCTTGGTCCCTGAGCCCTATGCCAATGGCTGAGTGCAAGGTGCTCTCGTGGGCCAAGGAGTAAGTATTTCTGTAGCCTAACTTACAGGTGACTGGAGACCCAATGACTCAGTGATGTCTGCTGTCATAAGTCTGTTAGGTGAGAAGAGGGATTTGAATGCAGGACCTTAAACTCTCCTACACATCACATTACATTTGATATGATGAGAAGTGAAGAACCTTCCTTTATAAAATAGGGTTTTCTTTTTTCATAGTATTTTATTTAATAGAGCTTATCAGAAAACGAAATATTTTCTCTCTTTCCCCAGTTTTTTCTTTTTCTTTGTGAAATGGCTATGTGTAACTTTCACCACTCCTAACACAAGGGCTGTGGCTGGGGTATCACTCCAGACTGTCCCCAGGCCTTACCAATTTATAGCACTTGAGCCCTTGGGAGAATGTAGCTCTCTCCTCCAAAAGATCCCTCACCGAAGAGCCTAAACGAACTCTGAGTGTTTTCATTGACTTTTCTGATCTTCCAACTCAAGTTAAAAGCATCATTTTGCTTCACTGTCAGTCAATTTCACTTTTGTGAGAATTTTAAAGATGTATAAGCCCCTAAGGTGACAGTCCCAGCCTGATGCTGTCACGCTGAGCTGTGTCATATTGAATTCTGTCACTGAAGAGAAACAAAATGAAATGCACCCAGGTGTAAAATTCCAGGCCTTGTTCATTCTTATCAATACCAGATTAGAATGGCAGAGTCTAATATTATAAAATTGATATGATGAAGATTGATGTTTTAACTTTAATGGGCTGGTAGTAAAATGTATCATTTGTATATTCATGTATCCATATACATGCATATACGTGCACAGACAGTGAAAACTATGTCCTTTGGCTCCATTTTAAAATTTTGAATATTTTTTGTTGGTAATTAGATTCAGAAGCTGTGAAAATGTAAATTCTCCCTCTTTGCCCTCCTTTGGAAATCCTGGGAATTTTATGGCAACCGCATGGTGTTTTCATCAAATGTGCTGGTGAACCACTTGGTCCGAGATAAACTTTTTTATATGCCTGTATGTATGTATGTGTGTGTGTGTGTGTGTGTTTAGGTGCATTTTCTCATGGCTGTCCTTGAAATGCAGATCAGTTTTTGAGCCAGCAAACTGATGGATGAGGCCTTTGCTGTGGCACCGGTGAGACGCAGTGAGATGCAGTGGTCTAGGAGACACAAGGCTTTTATAACATTTGCTAAGAAATCACTATCCCTCAATCTCCATGGCCCCCAACAGGTGGGATATGCAGACTCCTGCTGGCTTCACCTACAGGACACAGGCTGACATGTTTTATTTATTATTTTTGAATCTTATCATTATTCAGTAGAACAGTTTCTTTTCAAGAGTTTTATGGCAGGAAAAATTTAAATGACTGTCCTTTTAAGTGTGGTCTTGGGTATGTTTTAAAATCAGCAATAGACATTAGGCTCTAAAATATTAATGGAAATTTTATGTCTTTAAATCATGCAATAATGATGACTCTAGCAACACAATGCTTATTAATATTAATAATAGTGCTAATGAGAGCAGCTGCCACAGGTCAAGTTTTTAAGCACTGTTTCAGGCGATTTTTTCTACCTTCCCATTTAATCTTCACTATAATCCTAGTAGTTGGACATTATTATCTCAGTTTTCTTAATGAGGAAATTGTGGCTTAAAGAGGTTAAGTCATTTGGCTAAGGTCACACCATTTATAAGAAGCTAATCTGAAATTTCAGTTTATTTCTCCATAGTCTGAGTTAGGTGGTTTTCCTATAATCATATAAACCACCTTCCCAATAAAAGTCATTGTTTAGATTACAATGGGCTGGTAGGTTGAGTGACTGGCGTATGTGTGTTTATGATATGAAGATACAGAATACAGGTGCTAGGACCAGCGGTAGAGCAACAATTGAGGGCCATTGAGTTAAACAGTAGTAAGAGGGCAGTCTTGTAGTGAACCAGTGCATTGCACGCATTGGTTTCTCCCACTTTGCAATTGCTGGTTATCCAGAAACAGTAGTCAAAGTTCAAGAGCAGATTAAGGTCAAATAAAGCAGCAAAATGTTAGCTGTCAGATCTGTTCAGCTCGGTGACGGGAGATGTGAGTTATATTACAGGGTGGTCCTCTTAGCTTGAAAAACAAAGGTGTGGAGTGGAATTGAAGCTGACCGCCAGGCATCCATCTTTCCCTGTGATTAGGGAAAGGGCATTATTGACATCCACGACAAGCACACACTACAGTACAGGGACTGTCTTCAGTAGAGGCTTTTGCTAGTGCTAATACTCAGTTTTCAACACAAATTACAAACTTCCCCCAGTTCGTTCAGCTGTCCCTGCACCAGAGGGAGAAAAGAGTTATCTTTAAGCAGAAAACAAAAGAAATCAAGACAACAAAAAGTGTATTTAAAGTATATTTCCAATTTTGCTGAAAAATAATGGTGGTCCAGAAATAGATAAAAACCCAATCCAGGGCCTCCCTGGTGGCGCAGTGGGTTAAGCAACGCACTATGAAGCAAACCGCAGCCACTGCAGCACGAGTTCGATCCCTGCTGCCGGCCAGG
>JAGFMF010011617.1:5052669-5088047 GCA_019455555.1 Galemys pyrenaicus | reverse complement strand
TCCCTGCTCTCTGTGGTGAATCCTCTCACCCCCCCACACCTCTGGCCTGTACCCCAGTGCTTGTGTGCATAAATAAATAAATCTTTAAAAAAAAAAAAACCCAATCCAGAGACATAGAGTGCAGACATGCCCCATCCCACTGCATCACCGCCCCCACATGGCATCACATGCTCTCAGTTCAGAGTGTCGTTTATCCGCTAGTCCCTCTTGTTCTGTTCAGTGTGCCCTGTGGACATTCACTCTGTGCCACGCCTGTGTGATGCGCTAAGTCTGCAAGCTCAGCTGTCTGGACTTCAGTTTCTTAAGAAGGAAGTGGCAGTTGAACTATTTTCTCCATGTGACCTCACTCATACCATGCAGTACAGTGTATTTGTCTCCAAAGCTTACAGGCTCAAAATCCCTTGTGACCTTGCCTGAAAACACTCTCTACAATTCCTGAGGTTTCTGTTGTCATGGTTTTGCACAGTTAAGACCATGTTTTTGGAATCAAACCTATACTCACATCTCAATCTTGTCATATTTGAGCTCCCAGTCTCTATTGCTTAACTCCTGTAGATCTCAGTTTCTTCATCCATAAAATGGAAGTGAAAAATAATGCATAAGAACATCATGAAGCTAGAAAAAGAAAATTTAAGGAAATCACTAGTCTCAGTCCATTTCCTTTAGAGGTCACTCGGGAAAGAGTAGACTGGCTGTGCTAACTGGCACGTGCTGCACATTTCTCACGTGCTGTATACTATTCTGTGTGTAGCTGTTGTGGTACAGAGAGTTTTAGGATGGTGCTGTAAATAAGACATGTTAGTGCAAGTGCACCCAAGGAGATGGCTGCTGAAGGTTGAGAAGGTGAAACCCAGATGAGATGGTCAAGAAGAGTAATGTTTCTGACTTGAGGGGGAAATATATTCATGGCATCTAGACCTCATTGGGAAGGGGACTCGTCATCTCCTGCCCTTCTGTGCACCTGCCCGTGGCTGTATTCTGTGCTGACTTTTCTGGAAATGAGGTTGTCCATCTTGCTCATCAGGGTTGTTGACATCCTTTGGGAACAGCCTTTGACTGATGAGTGTAACACCCATGCACCATCCTCCTGTGCCTGAATCGTTCTGAGGTGTGCGTTTTACTCTGTTTTCCAGAGTCTTCAGAACCTATTTTTATAATGTACCTTTTTGAACTGCTCTCTCTTCCTTTTATCACTTCTGTACTCCCCAGACAATATTTCTTGCACCTCTCAAGTTAGTAACTTGCACTGAAATCCATATATTGGGATCTCCTTTAGGGCAGCTCCAAGTAGAACAGAAAGGGTTTCCCAAGCTTGGTTTCCAAGGTCTTGTGTTTCCAAGATCTATTTTAAGATCTTTAACCTTCATAGACACTTTCACATGACCTGGTTGATCAACCATCAACTTGTTTTGAACTGTGATTTTATTAAATGTTTTACAATCGAGTCTCTAAGATAGTAGTACATAGACCATCCCAAGACATGAAGCCTTGCCAGAGA
Organism: Galemys pyrenaicus; assembly: GCA_019455555.1. Taxonomy (NCBI): domain Eukaryota; kingdom Metazoa; phylum Chordata; class Mammalia; order Eulipotyphla; family Talpidae; genus Galemys; species Galemys pyrenaicus. The sequence goes on along the minus strand of JAGFMF010011617.1, from coordinate 5,086,549 downwards.
AATAAGTATCTAGCAAATGCAAATTAAGCTGTTTTTAAGAAAAGAAAAAAAAAAAGCTAAATTCATTAAATTATTTTTGTAAACAAGCATACAGGTTTTTCTTGATCTTCTTTTGAGAGCACTCAGGAAGTAAAGAATTCAGATTTTATTTTCCGAGTTGCCATGATGTCTGCAGCAAATGAAATATGCTAATCAGCATGGCTCTCATTGGAGTACCCATATGTGCCGCAGCCTACACAGCATCACATGAATTTGTTATTCTCCTTACCTGGCCTTTGAGCCCAGAAGAACTAAAGAAGAGTTTAAATCCAAGTCTTTCTGATTTCAAAAGACTTGTACCTTCCCCTGCCTCTTGGTAGAGCTCTTTGCTTAGGACTCAGTTCTGACCTGTCAAACAGATCAGCATCACAACAAAAGACCATGGACTTCCACATGTGACCTTAGAAGCAAGAGAAAATGGGAACATTAAACCTAAGCTTCAATTCAATTTTTGAGAAAAATAAAGAGCCAGGAGCCAAAGTTTGGCCCACAATGGCACAAATTTGTTTAGAAAGAAAATCAACAAATGGGAAGACAGGACTGGAAGAAGAGACAAGTGAGTCCTGAATTTTCATTGAAATACAGAGGAGAGTTAAAGGAAGCTTGTTGGTGTTGATATCTCTGGTTTTGTATTTTTCTCTTTTTTTTTCCAGAATGTTAGACAGTGGGCCTCCCTGGTGGTGCAGTGGGTAGTACACTGCACTGTGACACATCTGCAGCACAGCAGCGTGAGTTCGATCCCTAGCCAGGGAGAAGACTCACATGGTGCTGCAGACCTCTTCTGTCTTGCCCGCTGCTCTCCTCAGCAGTGTGTTTCAGTAGGTCTGCCTGTTCTGCTCCCCGCTCTGTCTCTGGTGAATCCTCTCACCTCCCACATCTCTGGCATGTACCCCAGCTCTTGTATGCATAAATGAAATAAATATTTTTTAAAAAGAGAATATAAGACAGTTTCCACATTCTGTATCTATAAATGAGGCTGTCAGGAATTTAGGATGCTGGAAATAGAACCTAGATCTCATCCTTTGTCCACCAAGTTCAGCCCTGTCTGATAGATGGAGACACCATTTCATCCTCCAGGCAGGTCAGAGGGTGCTGAGGAAACATCACCTTCTACTGCTGAAAGTCTCTAGTTCCATTTGCTATCCCTCTCCGCCTGCTCTCTCCCAGCCTCCCTCCACCTCTTCCCATAAAAGCCTTTCTAACAAGCTCTCAGTTACCTAAATTACAGAACAAAACCAGCTTCCTGCTAACCCCCTTGGACTTCAATTAAAGACATATTCAAATGAGTTCCGTGCTCCAGCGCCATCAGCACTAAATAGCACATAAGCACTTTTGCAGTGCTTAATGTAAACTTGTTGAAAAATGTACATTATTTTTCATTGACTTTAAATTGGATAAATGCTCATTGAAAAGAATAAAGTGAATTGGTATTGGAGAGAGCATTAAAAAAGGAAGAGAGAAAGAGAAGAGCCAATAAAGGCATGTGATTTCTAAATGCAGATCCACTAATTTCTCTTTGCAACAGTTATTTGGTCTGTTCTGTTTAAATGTATTTTGTGCATATTAGTGAAATTAGGTTTGTTAAGCCAGTGTGCTGGTGACACAAGTCGTGGTGAAGAATCTTCAACTTTGAGATCCAATGGTCTTGGGTTGGTTACTTTCCAGCTCTGTGAACTTGAGCAAGGGACATTGCTTCCTCGGAGACTCAGTCTTCTCATCTATCTGCAAGACGAGAGAAATAATATCTAAGTCCTGTGGTCATTGTGAAAAGCAGATGAGATGATGTTTTTATACATGCTGCTGTCGTTGACGCTGTAGGGGATTAGTCATTGCTAGTTCTATTTCCAGGTAAGTGAAGCGGCTACATTCTTAGTCAGAAAGCTGCTGACTTCTCAGTCTGACTTTGGGAGCTCTCACGGAAAGAACCTTTCTATCCTCGTGGATCCCCTACCTGTCCCTTGGCTAAAGAAACAGAGACTCTGCCTCTGTTATTTACTTCTCTGTGCTCCATGCCAAGTGCATTGAGGTGCACAATAAATATTAGTTGGAATGAATAAATGAGTGACATTAGGCTGAACCAGTCAATCTCTATTGAGGTAGCTCTGCCAGGAAACACTGTTTTGTGGCGGTTTTGGTGCCCAGGGCTCCTAGGCACCGTTTCTCATTAGACCAGTTCTCCGTTAAGCACAGGGGACCTTTCCCCTCGTGTTTTACGATAACTGAGGTATATGCAATAGGATTGTGTGCCGAGGGTCCCAGCGCCTTCAGAGATGAGCCCTTTTCTCTGAAATTTTAATGGGTAGTCTCTCATTTCCCACAAAGCAGTGTCATTTTCTAAAGGTAAGACATTTGTATGAGAAATTGTTTCAGCCATCTATTTTCTTTGCATTGAAAGCTCTTCAAAATTAGTGTTGCCATTTGTATTTTATTGAGGGTGGAGGGTGAAGGATTAGTGCCATTTTTCAGAGCCTTCTAGGCTTATATTCTATCACAATGAGTGAACAACTACTTTGGTACAAGTAAATGGCATTAATAAACATTGCATCAACCTTAAGCACAAATGCTAATTCAGTGGATATTTGTACCTAGCCTATTATATGAAACTCTTTACATACATTTTATCTGATCCTTGGAGAAATTCCAGTAAAGTCTTTATTATGATCACTCACCACATATAGAAGGAAACTGAGATGATTCCCCTAAGATCCTGTCATGAAGTGCGTGCCCAGGTGAGGAATTAAACTCATATATTTCCAAGTCCAAGTCTTTCTCCTTAAGGTTTCAGATCCAGAGTGAGAGCTGAGCTGCAGGACCCACTGATCCCAACATTCAGTGTTTCTGTTGATTTTATTTCTTGTTCTGTGGAACCGAACCTTCTGTTGGGCGGGGAGGGGGGGAGGCGGGGGGGAAAGGGTCATGGGGGAGCTGAGTAAATAGAGCTCTGTGCCTCCTGCTACCACTTCAAAAGAACTGTGCTTTATTTCTGTTTTCAGTTTCATTTGAAAAGTGATTCTGCTGATATTTTCTAAAAGCACTACTCTTAAGTAATGTCAAGCCAACTATAAGGTGACAGGTCTCCTTGCCTATGTCAGTCATCCACAACCAGGTGGGTGGAATGATGTAAAGGAAATAGGCAGAGAGGGAGAGAAATGAGGGGCAGTGTGCACCTGTGAGCTGGGTGGGGTGGAGATGGTGTAGTCCAGTGCAGAGGCCACAGAACTCAGTGCTCACTATCCTTAATGACTCCTTCCTGAAGCCTTGCCCAGCTGGCCTATGGAGATTGCACAAGAATCCCCAGTGGTCAGTCTGTTCTAGGTCATTTAATTTAAAGGCCAACCCAGTTGTCTGTGCTGCCACCACTGCACATGCCACCAAAGGGGCAATATGAGCAGCTAATCTCACAAGTAGCAAGTAGCAGCTTCCTAGGTCACTGATGCCCCTTGCTCACTATCTCAGGCTGGGGGTGGGGGGAAGAGAGGGGTGTCCCTGCGTGGCTCACATACTCTGTGTCAAGTCTCTGCTCACTTCATGTTCCTTACCCTCAGGAAGCCTGCGGTCTAGTTAGAAGAGTGCAATTGTATGTAGAGTTTAGTGGAGAAACAGAGAAAGCAAGGAGGGAAATGACAAGTGAGAGGGGACTTCCAGATTGATAAACATTTAAATAGCTGAGAAGGAATGAAGGGATTTCTCTGTTACACAGGTATGGAAGTGGTGGGGCAGTTAGCTGTGCTTCTGGAGGGAATAATGAACTGCTTTCTAGCCACTATTTTCCTCTGCCTGAATCCATCTCTGCATTACAACGCCAACCTGCTCCTGCACATTGCATCCATCTACCTCACATCTCAAATAACTAATAATTCCCACTTAAATGTCCTTTCTTCAGACAACCTAACACACATATCCTTGAATAGTGTCTGCCCTCGCTCTTGTGGAAGATCTTGGGGAGAAAGCACTGTACCTTTGTGTTCATTACTGGAAAAGAAAGGAATGATCAAAGACACATGCAAAGGTGGGCTAAATTCCTAATTTTGTATGTGGTGAGCCTTGACTTTGAACTTCATCCTAAAAACAACAGGATCTTCTGAACTTCTAAGTAGAGAAATTACACAATCTGACTTGCATAGAAAAGGGAGGATTGATACCAGTGTGATCACTTAATCACAGGGTTTTAGTGAGAATGAAATGAAATAATGGATGGATGTTAAGAAAAAGTTTTCCTAAACTATAAAGTGCTTATCTAAATGAAAAGTGTACGATTGTATGTGTGTATGTATATATATATTTATATTTATATATATATATCCTGCTCTTTAGTTTTCGTATTCAGTGAATAAATATCCCTACCCTCCAATTTCTAATCCTGATTCATCTGGCAATTCAGTGGTTAATCCACTTTACATTTTCTCTTCTTCCAGAGCAAGTGCAGGTAAAGGGATCCTAGTTATAGACCTGGCCTCTCTTTGCATTTCAATGGGTTCCCAAGAGGAACTGCCAAATTCCCATGTGTTATTCAAATGGGCAGCACACCAACAAAAATCTGTCCTCATCAAAAATTCAATAAAATAAAAAGATGTAAGGATACATTTTCAAAGGATTCCGCCTGACCCCCTTGTATTTTTTGTGTATTCAAAATGTATCTTTTCGCACCTGCAAGCACAGTCTCTACCAGCCAACTATAGCCTCCAAATTACAGAAGCTTGAAAAAAAAATCTGCCTTTCAAATTCAGCCCAGAAACCCAGTAATGAAACAAGGATGGAGTGGAGGACTGCCTAAAACTATTTATAGGAATATTGGGGAGATAATTACTACCTTGTGACTTGTTCTGAAATACCTCTGCCTGGCACAAATATATGTAGCATCCATCAGAGATTGAAGGGAATCCTTAAAGATGGTAGATCAGTTGAATGTGTGACAATTGAAACTTGGATGCTTTTCTTTTCCTTAGTTTATATTTCAAATCATTCTTTATAATATGCTTTGGAAATTTCATCTGCATTCTTGCATTCATGCATGCAGACGTTCTTTCATTCGAACTTCATAGAACTAACTCATTGAGCACTGCCAGGCTCCAAATTCTGTGCTAGGTTCTACAGATTTAGTGGTGAACACAAAGACAGGTCCCTATTCTTGTATATCTTTCAGCAGAGCATGAAAGATAGCTAATGATATCAGATAATTACAATAATACTCTTTATTGTTACAATATGTATTATTACCTTGTTTAATAATTACAATGATTACATTTGTGATAAGAGTTCTAGGAGAAAATGCTATGGTCCCCCAGAAAGGAAGTTGTAACAAGGGGAAGGATTTTTTTTTTTTGTTCATGCTGAATTCCCAGTTACTACAGCAGTTCAAACACGAATTTCCACGTGGATTTTGAAACATGATTTCTACCATTTATGAGCGGTCACTACCATGGCTAGTGAAAAGTGGGCAAATGAACTTCCCCAGGAGTTTAGATTGAGCCAAGACATTAAGAGTGACTAGGCATCAGTTAAGAGGTGCACAGGTAGGACTGGTGGCATAGGGTTAAGTCTCAGTGCTATCACACTGTCACCTCTGCGGCCTTAGCCTGAGTTCGATCCCTGGCCAGGGAATTGTCCCACATGGTGTAACAGACCTCTCCTGTCCTGTCCACTATTCCCCTCAGCAGTGTATTTCAGTTGATACACCTGTTCTGCTCCCCACTCTGTCTCTGGTAAATCCTCTCATCCCCCCCAATTCACCTCTGGCCTATACCCCTGTTCTTCTATGCATAAATAAAAAAAGGGGAAGAGGGGGAATGAGTCTTTTAAAAAAAAAAAGTGGCATGGGTAGAGAATGGAAAGCATTCAGGAAGAAGAAAGAATTTGTAAGAATATTATACTGGAAAAGAGCTGTGAGCTATTGAGGCATTGAAAGAAGGCCAGAGCAAATGGTAGAGAGTGAGTTCAGAGATTTAGACCGTAGCCAGATCATATGGAATGTTGACGTTGACTCTCGTCATGCCCACAAAGGCTTTTAGTTTAAGACCTAGCCCTTGATGTTGCTTAAATGTGTGGTCTTGAGAAAGTCACCTAAGCTCTCTGAAGTAAATGCACGTGAAGCATCAAACACAGTGACTGTTTCATAGTAAATCCCACCTTGGTTCTCTCTTTTGCACGTTCTTACTCAATAAACATTTACTGCAAGTGTAATATGTACCTGGCCTGAGGCTAAGCACTAAGGATCCTGTAATGAATTAAGACATTAAGAAAAATTTCTTGCCTGGCCTATCTACTTTAGGTAGCTTATTTTGATTATCAAGTGAGAATACGCATGAAGAGGTTTTATAAATTGGAAAGGGATGTATAAAAATGAGTAGTTTTTATTTGATAACCTTGTCTATTTATTGGTTATCACCTTAAGCATTAACTTACGAAATTACAACTTAAATCACTTATGGAACTGGTCAAATAAATTGCAACAATTTTAGCTAGTATTTATTTTTGTTCTTAGTAAAGTTCCAGGCACTATTCTAAGGGCATTGCATGTATTAACTCATTTGTGCTGACCACACCCCTAAGATGAAACAGAGGTCCAGAGGATTCAAGCACTTCCCCAGGAGTGTACTAGGAGAATCAGCACAGATCCCACATGCTCTGCCTGAAGGCCACATGTTGAGAACCAGGGCGTAAGGCATGGCACCAGGACTAGATACTTATTTCTTTGGAAGACTGACCATTGTTTACCATTACCCGGCCCCTCTCCAAGTAATATGTATTTAACATGCAAAGTGCATGTTACATGAGGAATGAGGCCATATCGGGGAATTTTTAAGATTTATTTTATTTATGCTTATAAGAGCTAGGGCCAGAGGCATGAGCGGTACAAGGATTCACCAGAGACAAGAGTTGGGAGCAGAACAGTAGATCTACTGAAATACGCTGCTAAGGGGAGCAGTGGCCAAGACAGGAGAAATCTGCTGAGCCATGTATGGATTAGCATCCTGGCCCGGGACTGAACTCATGCTGCAGTCACTGCAGTGACAGTGCTGTGACAACTCCTTGCACCACTGGGAGGCCCCAAAGCCATCTGAGATGGAGTTGGGCAGGGCTGGAGTGGCCAGCTCAGACGATAAAGCTCAGCACAGACATGCCTCCTCTAGGAAGCCATCCTTGAATTCCCCTCCCCAGCATTTCAAGCCAATACCTCCCCCTTGTTCCTCTCATATCACATCGTGCTGGTGTTGGGACAATATCAGCTATGAACTACTTGAGAGATTTCTAGATCTAGATTCTAATATCAATTCAGAGATGACTTCAGCATATGACATACACTAGGCACGTAATATATGTTTGCTCAAACAAATAACTAATCTGGTATGGGGTAAATCAGCCTCATTGGCTTTGCCTCTCTTTTTCCTTCCTTAAGGACTCTTCCAACTAGTGGACTTGAACCTCCTGTACTTTTTCTGTTCTTTGAGTTCCAATGCTCAACTGTCCAGAGCGCTTCATGGACCCTAGACTCCCTCCAGAGAAGGCTTGTAGGATGTTAATATGCATGTTGGATGGATTCCCCACCTCCCCACAATATGCTTCCAATTATTGATTCTGGGCTAGACCCTTTCATGTTCATTTATGTCACTTATTCCTTAAAACTATCCTACGGAAAACTATTGGTTCACCTCATTGGCAAGAACTGTGGGCTCAGATGCATAAGAATGTTAGACACAAAGCTGGTTATGGAACTGCTGGTGGGCTCAGCCTTCTAATGGCAGCTCCTTCCTCTCTTTGCACATTGCTGAATCTTTGATAGCAACTACTCTATTCCCCAAACCTCTGCAGTGAACCCTCACGATCTTAATGCCCTCAGAGTTGTTATTCCAAGAAGATGTGGAAGAAAATGGTTTGTGCTTAGTTCGGTCCTCAACTGTCATGACTACGATTACGTTTCCCCCTTGGTGACTCAATTTCCTGTAAAGGTGGCTGCTGGTGACAAAGCAGCCTTTCTTCCCAGTATTGGTGTGTCTCTGGAGCAGTCCTGTGTGGCCTACACAAGCAGTGCATGTGGTGATTCCTGCTGTCTGTTCCTTCCCAAAGGAAGAAGGATTATCTTAAAAGGAACCTGTTAGTTTATCCTTTTTAAAAAATACGGGTAGTCAAAAGACACAAAAACACTGATTCAAAACAATACCTGCACCCCTATGTTTATAGCAGCACTCTTTACAATAGGTAAGACCTGGAAACAACTTAAATGCCCAAAAACAGATGAGTGGATTGGGACGCAATGGTACATATACACGATGGAATGCTACTCAGCAATCAAAAATGAAAAACTAGACACATTCATAGGAACATGGATGGAACTGGAAGGGATTATGCTCAGCGAAGTAAGTCAGAAGGCAAAAGAAAAATACCAGGTCGTTCCTCCCCTAGGAGGAATATGAGGGAACCAAATAAGGATCAAGGAAAGGAATAAGAACAATAATAATAATAATAACAATAATAAAAACCAAAAATGAAAAGAGAAGGACAAACTGGGAACACTTGGTGGGGAGGGAAGAGGGGAAGGGTGGAGGGCAGACAGGAGCACGGGGGACTGAGGTGATGGTGCACTGGTGTTACGGTGATGGGGAATATATGGGGATTACAATTGATGTCAAATATATGGAAATTTTTAAAAAATTGTATTAAAAAATAAATGAGTAAACTAGAAAAAAAATACGGGTAGTCAGAATTTTTTTACTTTACCAAGAGAAAAGAAAGTATAAAAAGCTATAGGAACCACATTCTTTACATTTCATTTCAGAGGGACATCTGACTAAGTTAACAAGGAAGACAGCCAGTGATTTCCTTGGGGGTAAATGTGAACTGTGGTGGGGTTTGGTCCAAGTGTCAGTTCAGTTTGCAGCCTTAGAAAGCCACACCCTTTACCCAGCTTCAGTTTCCCGTCTGGACTATTCTAGTTTCTCTTTCACATCACATCAGAGTGTTTTCTTTCTAAACATTTAATGACTAAAGAAAGGTTTTCAGGGTGTTCACAATCCATTATGGGGTTACCACCTTTGATAGGCAGACCCGTGGGAACTGGGTTCCATCCATGCTCTTGTCTTTGTCTGCACCCCATTCACTCCAGTGTTCCATGTCCCCTTTACTTTCCTAGATAACCTCACTCTCATAGGTTAGCTCCTCCAACTACTGTTTTTATTGTCTTGGCTTTCTTCTTACTCTACTTTCAGAATCCATTTTCATGTCAATTCCTCTAGAAATCCTACCTCATTCTCCCAGGAAAGTGTGTGTGTGTGTGTGTGTGTGTGTGTGCGTGCGTGCCTGTGTCTGTCCAGATTATGGATGGAGGGATTATGGGAGTATGTTCCAAGTAGAGGAGAAAGAGTTTGAAGTACTTTCCGGATTATGGATGGAGGGAGTATATTCTAGTTAGAGCAGAAAGAGTTTGAAGTTCTCTGAAGAATAAATGTTCCTGGTGTGTAGAGAGAATAGGAGATGTGTTACTAAACTTCGGAGGGGTTCATGCTCAGGATTTGGATTTCCTTCTAAATATATATATAGTAGGAAGGTTTTAAGAGATTTCATTATAGTCTATTCAGTTACCTTGACTTCCCTCTGGGACCACATCATTCCTTCAATTACACATCCCTTATTCTGTAACATGGTGGGTGTTTCATAAATGTTTAGTACTTAGTAGAATAGATGCAAGGGAGGGAGGAATATGCTAATGAACCCCAGTCTGCTAGAAGTTGTTTACATTCCTTCTCATTCCTCCCAGCTCATATTTTAATATTCTTCCACCCTATTGGTGCAAGTTTGGCAAACAGATTTTATGGGAAAAGCAAGTTTTCATTTATTGTAGTTTATGTTTATTATATGTACTATATTCTCATTATTTTATGTGCAAAGAATGTTTCTTAGGCGATCCTCTTTGGGGAGATAATATGCAAAGAGATCTCCTATTTCATTTTTACGAACACTGCTGCAGTTTGCTAAATCATCCCCTTCAAACCATAGTTTAATTTAATCTGGTTTATTGCTTTCCAAAGCATTTCTTATGAGTAAAGTTACATTTCTTGGGTTTTAAAAATAACTGACTCTAAAATATGCAAGTGAACTCAAATAGGCATTTGTCCCCTTCAGCCTTTTGATGTCTGTGTGTCTGTCTCATATATGAGCAATGGAATTTACTCACTATTGAAGAGAAAGATATTCAAAGTGGACATAAAATAATGCATTATAATACGTAGTCTGTGGATTTGGAACTAGATGTTTGGGGTTATAAACATCTCTACTACTAATTAACAGTGTGAGATCTTGGCCAAATAATTTACTATTTTTTTTTTTATCAAATAGATCAGTTTTACTATTTTAAAGTTTCGATTTCCCAAGTTATAAGATAGAAATAATTGTGCTTAGTTTGTATAGGGGTCATAACCCCATTTTTAAAAAAAGGAAATACATACAAAAGAATAAATGTATATAAAGTTTATGGAAAAATTTTAATACATACTAAATGCTAATGAAATGGTAGTTATTTGTAAGAGTGAAAATGCTTTTTTAAAAAACAATTGTTGATGTGACTTTAGTTTACAACGCTTTATGATTTAGGGATATGGACTCACACCTCTTCATATGTATGTTACTGCATCACACCCAGCAACAAAGTACTCATAATCCTCTGTCACAGTCTCTCGGGCGCCTTCCTTCCTTTCCTCATATCCTCCTACCTTTCTGCTCTTGTGGTCTCAACTTTTTAGTCAGATTTGTAGGCTGGCTTTAGTTTAGTTTTACCAGTTCTTTTGTTTTGTTTGTTTATATTTCACATTAATAGTATCATTCAGTATTTGTCTTCCTCCTCCTCATTTATTTCACTTAGCATAATCCTCTCTAGTTCCAACTGTGTTATCACTAATGGGAAGATTTTCATCTTTTTTTTTTTATAGCAGAGTAGTGTTTCATAGTATATTTATACCATATCACCTTAATTCATTCACCTGTCATTGAGCATTCAGTTTTTTCCCATAACTTGGCTATTATAAACAATAGCCAGGAATAAGTAATGAGGAGCATTTTTTCATGTTTTTGTTGTCATCTTTATGCATTCTTTGGAGAAGTGTCTCTTTAGGTCTTTTATGACTGGTATATATTTTTTTCTTATTTTGAGTTATGTGAGTTCTTTGTAGATCTTGAATATTAGTACTTCATTGGGTATATAATATGCAAATATTTTCTCCTATTCAGTAGGGCATCTTTTCATTTTAATGATAGTTTCTTTTGCTCTACACAAGCATTTACTTTGTTTAATTTTTTGTGTTTGTTTTTGTTGTCCTTGCTATTAGAGTCAAGTCTCCAAAGATATATCTGCAGCTAGCATCTTAGAGTATTTTGCCTATGTTTTCTTCCACACATTTTATTGCTTTAGGTTATCATCCAAATATTTAATCCATTTTGTATTAATTATGGGATATGGTGTGAGGTAGTGGTCTAATTTCATTCCTTGTATGTGGCTGTCTTGTTTTCCCAGCACCATTTTTTAAAGAGATTCTTCTTTCTCCTTATATGCTCAAAGCACCTTTGTCATAAATTAACTGTCCACGTAAGTGGTTTTTTCTGGATTCTTTATTCCATTGGTCAATTTTTCTGTTTTTATTTAAGTGCCATGCATTTTGATTACTATAGATTGTACTATAGTTTGAAGTCTGGCAGCATAATACTTTTAGTCTTTTTTTTGCCAAGATTGCTTTGACTCTTTTGGGTCCTTTACACTTCTGTGTATATTTCAGTAATGTGTGCTCTATTTCTTTGAAGAATGTCATTGATACTTTGATAACGATTGTATTGAATGTGTATATTGCTTTGGGTAAGATGAACATTTTAACAATGTTAATTCTTTCAATATATGAGAAGTAAAGTCTTTCTCTTTTTGTGCCTTCTGTTTCTTTTAACAATGTCTTAATAGTTTTCACTGTATATGTCTTTCACCTCCTTTGATGCAGTTACACATGTAATTGTTTTCTTGATTTTTTTCACTTCTACTTGTTTACATATAGAAAAGCAATAAATTTTCGTATATTGGTATTGTAGCCTGCTACTTCATTTTACTGATTTTTCCACTTCTAATAGTTTTTTGTTTGTTTGTTTTTGAGGTGGATTCTTTAGGGTTTTCTGTGTATAAAATGTCATCTGCATATGTGATGGTTTACATGTTTCCCAGTTGGGATTCCTTTTATAATCTTTCTATTGCATAATTGTGCTAGTGGGTATTCTAATATTGTGTTAAATAGTAATGGTAAAAGTGAACGGTGTCAATCAAGTTACTGAACTCATCCAATGAAGATGACTCTTAACCTCATCTCTAAATTGGGGATAAAGATTTACAGTTTACCTACCAGGTTTGTTTTGTGGATCAAATGAGCCAGTACCCATAAAGCGCCTGGCATATGGTATTTCCTCAGTAAATGTTAGCTTCTCTTATTGCTAATATCAGTTATTATCACGTATGGTTGCTCCTGCTTTCAAATGCAAATAAAAGTGAATTTTCGGACTACCTAAAGGCTAAGTTTTACCCAAGCAAAAAGAACTATATCAGACATTATTGATTGCTCACTTACTGTGATATGCCTGCAAGTCAGAAATATTTTCAATTTCTGATTTACCTGAGCGATTGCCTTTGTTATGGTAACTATGATATTCTGGAATTTCCATTAGCATTTAGCTTAGTTGACCCTATTGAAAAATGCCTAATGACTCAAATGACAGGAATTATCTTAATTAAATGGGATTGTCTAAATCAGTGATGGGTCAAGTCTGAAAATTACTAAAGCCCTTTCATTAATAAAATGCTCTCCTCATTATGTCTTCTAAGACATCATCAGATGATCAAATCAGGTTTGCTAAGCCCCCTGGCTTGCCAAGCCACCTGCCTACCTCCCCTACTATATCTGGCTACCCTTTCCTGCGACATGATGAACTACAAAAGAGATTTGCTGAGACTTGAGCTAGACATCCTCAGTGCTAGCCATGGGTGTGGTAAGATGCTGGAGTCCAGTTCCGGGGAACAGGGTTGAGGAGAAGCACCAAGTGAACCAAGAAATAAAGAAATGACAGACACAAAATAGTTTAAGAAAAGTGGGCCCCGGGGACTCAGAGCGTCTTATTCTGGGCTCAAGTATCCTGAGTGCCAGGAGCAGCTCATATTTATTGAGTAAAACCACCCCCCATGTTAGTTACAAGACAATGGTTTATTGTTTATTTCTTAGTATTCAGCATTATTCTGGCACACATTCTGTGTCAAGGTTCTGCGTTATCAGGCTGTATTGCTCTCCCTTCTAATTTACTTCTAGTTTACTCCGTAGGCAGTGGTTTCACTGGCACAAGAAAGAATATCCTGATCTGTGCACGAACCAGTCTTCCAGCCCATGCTGATCTGTCTTTTAGCCATGACCAGTCTTCCAGCCATGACCCAGATATTTTCCTTGTCTCAGCACTCTACACCTTAGGGGCCTCTAACAGTAAGGTGCTGTGATGCACTAGAACTAGCATAGATTAAAAATTGTTGGTCCTTAGGTAGAGAGTACATATTCATGTGCCTAAAACCCTTTTTAAAAAAATAACTTTTATGTATTATTGATAAACCATAAATTGCACTTATTTGAAGAGTGTAATTTAATACAATCAAGGTAACTAAACATCCTTACTTCCAGATGTTTCCTTTCCCTTTGTCATGCCTCCCTCTTATACCTTCTCCTACCCTGTCTTCAGTCTGCATTCTGACATTGTACATTAGTTTTCATTGTCTAGAATTTTGTATCAGAATGTATAACATCTATTTGTTTGTTTGTTTGTTTGGTCTGGCTTCTTTGACTTGGCATATTGGCTTAATGTTAAAGGGAAATTTGAATCACATTGCCCACCTAGAAAGTTGTATTATTGTACTATTCCTGGTAATAAGCATGAATTTTGAGTGTGTATGCATTTCTTTAAATCATTTTGATCCCTTAAACTGTTCCGTGGCAGAGGAAACTGAAGCTGGGGGTGGTTGCCCAAAATCACAGTTAGGATATAGTCTGATTTTACACCTACTTCTTCCCAACTGGCTAATGACTGGAGGTGACTTAGACTCTGCTCACAAGATTGACTCTGATCTTAGGAGGACTGGCTTCCATCTCTCCCTCTAGCAGTGAGACTTGCTGCCTTCATTTCTTCTCTGTAAAGTGAGGATATGATAGTCCAAGGTCAACATATTTTTGAGAGAAAGAAATAAGAGCAAACATGTAAGTGGTCAGCCTTACACACATGAAGTACCCCGTGAAGTTACTCCATGGGTGTTGTGGTTCCTTAGTAAAATGTGTTGAGTGAAGTCAGTGAAAGTTCCCATTAACATTAAGCAGACAGCCTGTTGGAATCAGTGGACACCTGTGTTGAGTTCTGCAAATGGTGAGAATAAGAAGAGGCTAGAAGGTCATGTTGAACCTTAGGTTGCTGTTTGGACATAGTGGATTCCTGCCTGGCTTCTACTAGCCCATAAACATTTGATGAGTACAGAATGGGTGGATGAAGGAATATGTTCCGGCAATAGTAGCAACAGTTGTGATCCTGACTGATAAGGGCACTAAAGGCAGGCAAAGGTCTATTTTGTCCACACTTCCAGTTGAAGGTAGAACTTGGAACATCACTTTCTGTTCATTATCCTAAGCCTTAAAACCCAAAGGTTGTTAAGCTTTTCATGGTGACAAGTTCTGTATGTACAAATAGAGGCTAATAAGCTCTTGTCCAGCCATCCATCAGTAAGTAAATCTTCAGGGTGCTGTGTTGGTTGCATCCTAAATGGTAACTGCTGGAGCCAGCCAGGGTGTGGCTGTGTTCCATGCTTTTCTAGTGCCCAACTGGAGATGAGTTTCTGCCACATTGCCCATGCATTTGGGTTCTCTGTGTGACTCACAAGTGCTGTAGCACTCAGGCTGGTGACTTTCAGATGGTTTGAGCATGTGAATTCAGCACTGAGGAGGGGAGATGTGCTAAAGGGGTATGACTTGGTGAGAGGAAAAATTTATGTATAACAATAATATTAAGTGGATTTTTTTTCTTAGGACTCAAAGAAAGTAAGGAAAAAAGTATAAAATTTTAAAATATCTAGCGCTTACTGAATATGCCAGAGGCTGTGCTAGGCACTTGGCATGAAATAAATCTTGCACCCTCACAACGAGCCTATAAAGTAAGAGTTACTATTATACCCATTCTGCACATGGTGAAGCAGAGACAGAGAGATTAAATGTCCAGACCCGGGTCGTAGCACTAGTAACTGCTGGGTCCAAGATTTGAGTCTGGTGCTACATTCTCCATTGTGGTTTTACTCACTCATACGAGTTTATTTCTGAAAATTAATTTAGTAATTAACTAAAGAAGGAAATTCATAAATCTTGAGTCTATGTTGAAAGTTTTGGATGGTGCTTTCAAAAATATTTCTGATAAAGGACTTGGAAGGCAGCGTGCTCCAAGTGTCCTGGCGGGCTCCTCGGGCCACGATGGTAGTTTTGTTTATGTTTCTTTTTTCCTTTTCTGTTCTTTGCCAACAAATGTTGAAATACTTATGAGAGCTAGCCAAGTACCTCAGTTTTGGATCAGCCTCCTTGTCTTTTTAATTGAATTCCTTTTTGCCTCCTTTTAATGCCTGTGCCCATCCATCTAGTCTCCCCTCCAGATGGCTGGTGGAGGGCCCTAATTCTCTTCATCAATGACAGTGTGGTAGCAACTTTGTATTCCTTGGCTGGACATGGTGACCTTCCTGCCCTTTCACTGTCAGAAATGACAGGGGGCCCAGGAAAGCAGGTGGCAACAGCTCGGGAGAATCTATTAGGGTTAGTGATTCCTGCAAAACCATTTGCTCCAGACAAGAGATTGCTTACAAATAGCACTGTCTCAACAAGCCAGGGTCTGTTATCCACTAATTATTTTTGGATTAGGAAGGGCTAACAGGACTTGGCCTTGGAAGGTCAGAATAATTTGAGTAGATTACTAGGTTGCTACATTCCCCAGGGGGAAGAGGATATGTGAGCCCAGGGTTTCAGCACTTGGATGAAAGGAAATCATGTTCTTGTTTTTGTCTGATCTATGTTGATAAAAGACTCATATTATTTTCCAAATGTCAACTCTGTCTTGTGGTCAAACCACTTGAAGGATGATGCTCCTGTGTCATCAGCCTCAAAGTTCTTATGGTAGAAAGAGAGGAGGTAAAAAAAGATTAATGCTTAGGAGGTTGTGATCATCCAGACAAGTGCCTGTGAGGGCCTTGATGAAGGCAGGGCTTTACCCCTTGAGTGAAGTGATCAAGTGGAGTCCAGTGGGCCTCGATGTGAAATCCGTCCCCTAAGCTTCAGCCCTTCTCTGAGCTGTAAGACTTGA
Source organism: Galemys pyrenaicus (assembly GCA_019455555.1). NCBI lineage: Eukaryota > Metazoa > Chordata > Mammalia > Eulipotyphla > Talpidae > Galemys > Galemys pyrenaicus. The sequence goes on along the minus strand of JAGFMF010011617.1, from coordinate 5,070,133 downwards.
GCAAGCTGCTTAACATTTTTGAGATGCCATTTACTGATTTCTAAATGGAGAGGAAAGAAATAACTATCCCTGTGGCATCATTATGAAGGTTAAGTAAGAGCTTTTTAAAAGATGATCTGGTTTAGCAAAGTACCTGGTACATAGTGAAGACTCAACAAATATAAGCTCTCATTTTTAGTGACGTGTAGTGGTAATGAGTTAATGTGGTGAGTGAGGCAAAAAGTCAAGTATGGGACTATGCCCCAGGAGTCTTTCGCGAGTCACTGGTTAATGGAGCAGTTCTGGTTAATACGAAAAACAAAACTGAAGAGAAAACCCAAAGACCAGAAAAAGTAGCAAGGAGAAGTAATGGCGATGTGTTATAACAGCACTGGAGCTTGTACTCTTTCTCACGAGAAACCCACACACACAGTTCTTTGATGATGGCACCAGATAAATAAAGTGTTAGCACTTCCAAATGACAGAACTCGATGCCTTTTCTAGGGGTCATTATGAAATACTCTCCTGTTAGCTATAAACCAGATTCTGGTCTTGCTTATTTTCATTAATCTGGGACACATTTTTCTCACCCGAATCCCACTTATAACTGTTTTCTTGCTTAAGCCTATAGATTACACACATTGAGCCATTATTATAGTGCTGACACATGATGGAAATTTCCAACGCCAAACATAAAAGGTCAGTGCACTGAGTTGGATGTAAACTCTGAATGACATGTGAGGTGGCTTATCAGTGAAAGTTTGCTTGGAGATGTCGCATTACCTACTTAGGCACAACAAAGATCAAGCTCCCAGAAATGCTGTGGTGGAAACAGGACAGCCTTCCTGATTTGGTGTGGGCAGCAGGAAGAGATGATTGCATTTGAAGAGAACCTACCTCTCCTGTGGTCTGTCTGTCTCTGCCTCCCGCCTCGGCCCCCCTCCCTGCTTGTATGGTAGGAGGCACTGATTCCCTAGGTGCTAAGTGACCACCTCTGATCAGCTGAGTGAGTTACAGCTTCTCAGCTGGGTACACATTTGCCTGGATAGTGACGGCATAATAGATCTTTTTTCCTCCTGTTAATAAAGAACCAGACAGAGTTAGGTAGACTCCCCACTCAACCTCTTATTGGGACAAGCAATTTTTGGCAAATTATATAAGATATGTGCTTAGAATTGGGGATAATCACTGTTAGATACCTATGTTGTGTATCACTGTATCCCTAGCTCCTTTTTGAGTGATCAGGATGTAGTAGATGTTAAGTAAATAACAGGCTGAGTGAAATTAAACAGTAGACCATGTCCTTGAATCACATCATTGCTTTCAACGTCTGCAGGGGTTATTTTTTCTCATCAGTGTTATAAGGAAACTGCAGAGAATGAATCTATATTATTGCAAGCTACTCTCGCTGTATGTTTCACTTAAAGTTGTAGATTCTTAGAACTAATGGACAACTGTCAGTGAGGATTAGGAAATTGCTTTGCACTGCCCCCAACACGTGCCTGTTGAGTTCTACAGTTGCAAAGAAGTGCCCATGGGAAGAATCCTCCACTACAGAATTTTACTAATAATGGTAATGGTCCTTTGATATTGTTGATCACTTTGTTCATTCCAAAGCCCTTTCACAACTGTGATGTCACCAGAAGTTTTGCAGGTCAGGGTTTATAAAGCTGAAGGGGCACAGTTAGGCTTGGGCAGGAGACATCAGATTTCTGTACTCACATAGTAAGTATATGGGCTGGGATTTGAGCACAAGTTGGCCTGACTCCTGTTCTTAGGATTCTATGCTCTCCTGGGTCCTCTTTCATGATTTTCTCTTAAATGTAACTTCATTGATTTTCCTGCCAATACCCTCTACCACCTCTGTGTTGATGTATCCACATGTAGTAAATGAATTCTCATTGAACCCAAGGAAACTAGTTGCCTTCCAACTTACAAGTCAGCGAGACCTACTTCTTTCTTCAGACAGAAATGTAATCAAGTTGACAAGCATGGCCTTTTTTTGGGGGGGATGGGGGCAAGTGACCATGCATAACTAAGTGACCATTTAGTTAATGGAGGAGGACTTTTTCCTTTCCAAAAAATGGGTCTGTATTTCTGGTCCTCCCAGAACTTTATTCTGAAATTATGACTTTTTTTCACACTGGAATGTTCCTTATAAATATTTTTGGGGTCCTCCCCAAACTTAGCTTGGAGATACCAAAGGACAAGCTAAGAAACCACTGAGGTCATAGCCCTAAGGGAAGCGTGCCATCTGAGCAATAATCCCACACCCCATATTTCCTAGGGAGTATCAGTAGCCTGTTCCATGAGGTCACAAGCATTTATCTGTTCTATACATATGCTTTTGGAGTCATGTGTGATGTGCTACCTGAAAAGTAATGTCACAGAGTTAGATGCTTTGAATTTTATTTCAAAATTTGTTTAAAAGGTAATGGGAGAAGTTTTATAGTGATGCCTACACTGTAAAGAATTTTAATTAGGTAACTAATGTCAAAGCAAGAAAATAGATGTTGTATAAAATTCATATACAAATGTCCTGTTGTTTGGTGTGAGCTACAGATTTCATTCTGAGCTTCCTAGTGTGAAAGAAAGACAGACAGACTTAGCTAGTGTGAAGATTCAGTATCCACAAAAAACAAGTTGATCTGGGGAAATCAAGGAGCTCTTGTGTTACACTTACAATATGTGCATGTGTTAACAGTGTGTGTGCAGCATGGGTTTTGTATACAACTCTAACTTAAAACGTGGAAAATTCACATCCAGGGGTCTTTTAGATCATACTATTGATGGTGGAAGGTGATTGACAACAGCCCCCAAAGGCCCTCTAGTGCAAAGTGGAAATAAAGCAGGCTTGAGCTAAATTTCTTGGAGTTTTCAGGACTTCTTCAATTGACAGTCTGTTATTCAATTAAAGAACATATTATTCCTTATGTAATTGAAACAGAGTAGTTAGTTTCTCAGAGAAACATCTGAAGACTCCTGGCAGGCTTTTACTTGGAATACAGTATGTCTTGACTCCACTAATGAAACTTTGCTAATTATAAAATTCTTGAAGTTGGGTACTAGAAAAAAAATGTTTTGCACACTTTACAAATAATATGCCTCTGTGGGGTGAATGCTGACTTGTGTGTTTCGGGTTTTGGCTTATTTGGATATTCATAAGGGTCCCTCTTTGCTGATTATGTCAGCACAACCTCTTTATTGAATTATGGATTGGGTATTTAATCAAGGCCTGTACCTTATTATTAGCCATGTAACATTCCATTGTTTCCGTGGAAAATGGAATGTGTAAAACCTGATTCACATGAAAATGTATTGCTCCACTAATCAGCAGTGTTTTATGGTACACTCTTTTATATCCCTCTAATCCTTATATACCAGAGAAGTGAGGATAAATAAGCACACAACCTGTTGTTACACATGTGGGGCTGGGCTTCTGTCAAAGTAGTGACCAATTGAACAGGGTTTTTGTGAGTTTCCTTCTCCTATATTAATCCTGGCTTTGAGAGATGGGGCTGTTTTTGGAGAAACAGATTCACATGCACGCATCATAGGAAATTTCTCTTTTAATGCAATCACTCAGCAAGAAGGTTTGATTTAGTCCAGTGATTCTGACTTTGTAGTTGTGCCTTAAACTAACACAGAATATTTAAAATACCATTGCCTGGCTCCCACCTCTACAAACTTGTATTCATCTGGTCTAGGTGGCCCCAAGTGAGCTGACATGCTATTTGTGAATGTTCTCATTATTGTATTCTTAGAACTGAGCGACTGAGAGAACACCTAGTTGAACTGGGTAGAAGCCATTTTTGAGTGAGTGGCCATGAAGAAGGATGGGTAGGCATTTAGTGAAAAAGGTGTGTGTGTGTGTGTGTGTGTGATGTCACATCAGAATCAGAAGTCCTTGTGCATCCATGAGCACAGACTCACATGCATCTCTGCATCTCCAGATCCGTGTGTGGTCTGGGGAAGCTGCAGCATAAACCATGTTTTGGGGAGGAGGACTTCACAAAGAGTTAACTGCTAGTGGTCGTGAGAAGACATGGAAATGCTATCACCATGCAGAGTCAACTAGCCTAACCTAGCTTATTTTGGGTAACTTCATATTATTTTCTATGGAACCTATAATCCCAAGGATTTGGAACTTTGTCCAATTGGAAGCCATGAATTGGATTTACAACAGATGACAGGTGTGGGGTGGTCATGGCATGATTACATGGGCATCTCAAGGTGATGCTTTAGCTCATGAGAGAAGACTTAGAGAAGGACAAGAATGGATGTCATATAACCTCTAACCTGTTTTCTCTTTCATCTCATTAGCGGCATTGTTTTCCACCAAGAAACGTTACAGGCTTCAACCTGAGTCAGTCATTCTTTTCCCTGGCCTCAAGCACCTGTTCACAAAGCACTTCATTCACCTTGGTTCTCCTGTCCTGGATTGAGGAGTCAGTGTTTCCTAGAAATGACTTTCTCCTAGTTACCTAAGGGGTGCCTGGGTGTGGGAAAACAGATTTCCAGCATGTTCCCTACCTCTGTTTAAGTAATTAAATCTTAACTCCTTTTTGGAATAGCTGTCTTGATCTTTTAAATAATTAAGAAAAAGTAGAGGCAGCAGGGAACATTGATCTATTTGTAGATAGACCCCCCCCTCCCTCCCATCAATCTATCTCATAACATCCTTTCAGACCTTAAGCCCTCCACTGGCCTCTCTGAGTCCTCCCCCTTCTCTTCTCCTCACCCTCATCTCCATTCTCCCAGCCCTTTGTTGACTTCTTCTATGTTCCTATTGCATGCCTCTGATCTCCCTGGAGATACTGAGTGCTCTGAGCAAAGGGATTAGTTACTCATTTTTCTGATTCTTTCCCTACACAGCAGAGCACTTGATGAATGTTGCCTTAATGCTCCAGATGAGCAGGTTCATAGCTCACGCAGTATCAGGGGCTACTGCAGTTTGGTGGCACGGTCTTGAGATTCCTGCACTCAATTGCTTAGCGGGCTTCTCCACCAGAAAAGTGCCAAAGGCAAGAGGTAAATCTGCCCTAAGGGACTCATGAACCCTGCCACCCCTTCTCCGTCACCTCCTCCCTTCTCTGTTTTCATATTCCAGGCAATAGGAACTTTGTGCACACACGTCTTCTCAGCCTATAGTTCTGGGGATGGTCGAGTCTTCTCTCTTATCACCACCAGTGATGCCATGTCCTACATGCTTGCACCTCTCCTCTGCCAGGCTTGGCCCCAATTTACCTGTCTGTAAGTCTCATGTACCCAGGCCTTTACCTGCCTTGCCGTACACTCGCCATCTACATCCCAGATGACTCATCGCTACTTTTTTTGCTGAGAGCCCTCTGTAGTGCCCCCTCATCTTGGGACTCCTACTCCAGCCTCATCTGTTTGAAGGCGAACATTTTGCTTCTTGTCATCCAAAATCAGATACCCCCATTGCTGTCCCGTGCCGCTTTCTGTGATGCTAGGAATGTTCTCTGTCTGTGCTGTCTGAATAGAAACTACCAAGCACATGTGTATGTTGAGGACCTGAAATGTGGTCAGTGTGACTGATGAACCAAATTTAAAATTTTGCTTAATTTTAATTAATTTTGTTTTAAATAACCATATGTTCTAATACCTGCTGTCAATATACTAAGCTATACTAAATATACTCTTCCCAGAATACACTGACTATACTAAGTTCTACGCTGAATATGCTAAACTGTCCTCCACTTGCGTAATTTCTCTGTTCCACCTAATGCTACATTCTTTTCTAAGACAGCACTTACTTTCCCTATAAGAAGCAGCTCGACTGCTGTCCCTTGTGCCTCCACAAATGCCTTCCCCGACTCCTAGCCAGCATCTGGTGCTGCTTCAACCCTATACTCACCTCTGCTGTGAAACCCACTGTCATTTTACATTAGAACACATCTTGTTTCTTTCTTACTTTCATCTCCTGCCTTAGGGGCTGAACTCTTTTCCCAGTACCCCAAGAAGACAGTCCAGTACCTGCCGACCCACATACCACCAGGTGCCTTGTGATGAGTGTAAAGTGATCAGATGCCTCTCCATTCTATACTCTGCTGCTTACCAGCTCTGCAGCTTTGGTCAAGTCCCCCTGCCTAGCTTCACCTTTTTCTCAGACATGGGGCATATTTTTCTTCATTATTCATGAGAGTTACGATCATACACATCAGGTGCCTGGAAATTGGTAGGTGCTCAGTCATTGATAGCTACCATTATTAGATCTTGTATAAGTATTTGAGCCTTTACCTCTACAGTTTCTCAAAAATCTGAGATCCAGCAAGTGTGGTAAGTCCTTGATTAGCTATGTAACATTTACTTTCTATATTAGCTCTAATAAGGCAGTTATTGCTATTTCCATTTGCAGTTGAAATTCAACTCCACAGCCTGAAAATGCTTAGCTAGCTTTCAACCCCAAGTTCACCAGGACTCAAACCCATGCTAGACTCCTCCCCAACATGTTTGTGCTCAGTTCTAGGTAGCAGTGCACATATTCAATTACCAAAGCAAATCACAAGGGAAAATTACTTTAACACAATGTACAGGATTCCCTCCAAACTAGTGTATTTGGGAGACAGCAGATTGCATTCCTGGTACAGTATTTCCATTCCCCATTTGCAGTTTTTAGGTAAAGAGATAAGGAAACATTTAATCCATTCTCTCAATTAGGTTGTGTAATAGATTGTCATGGGCATTTTCAAGATAAGTGTTCAATGAGAGTGTTGTGAAGTGCATCGATCAGCAGTGTCTCAGAAGTCTCATTGATTACCAGGTCTTTGTAGAGCAGAAGGGCCGCTAGGATCTTATCCTTGGAGGACTCAAACTTCACTTTGTAAAGGCAGGTCACAGAACATTAAGTGAGGCCCCATTTCCTCACTGGTACTGTGAGACTTGTTCTTGGAGAGACACCACTGGACCCTGGGTTCTGTGCTATTTTTTGTACACTGCTGTGTTCCCTTCTCTGTAGCTCCTTTTTTTCTTCCACATCTGTCATGTCTACTGCATGCAGGGCACCAGATTTCCAGCTCTGGAAAGACAGCTGTCACTGAGATAGGGCTGAACATCTGAGTAGCAGACAAAGGTAAAATGGCCACACACATGATCTTAGCCAACTCTTATGGTAAGTAGCATTTACGTACCTGAAAATCTTACCTATAGTCATTCACCTAATCCTCACCACAACCGAATGCTTGGTTATGGTCAAGGAAACAGACTGAGAGAGATTATATAACTTGCAGGTTCCTGAAGCTAGTACATGCCTGAGCTATGATTCGAAGCCAGGTGGTCTCATTTCAGAGTCTTTGCTCATAAGCACACACTGTCCTGCCTTTCCATGATCATGCAGGTGAGTAGAATATGAGGTCACCGGGGATCAGTGGAATGGGTAAACCAGGTAGTTGACACCCCAGAAGCTTTGATTTTAATTTTTTGGGTAGAAGAGCTAGGACACAGGCCCGAGTGTGTGGGGTGACAGGATTCACCAGAGACAGAGTTGGAGCAGAACAGGCATATTGAAATACACTGCTGGGGGGAGCAGTGGGCAAGACAGGAGGGGTCTGCTGCGCTGTATGTGGATATGTGGGTTAGCTCCCTGGCCAGGGATTGAACTCAGGCCACTGAAACTTAACTCCTAGGCTACAAAGGTTCCCTCCCAGAAGCTTTTTAACAAAACCATTGCAATCCATCATCCTAAGCTTGTTGAATCTGAATCTCCAAGAGAGGGCACAGATTGATATGCTTCCTAAAAATCCCTCTGATGTTTGTGGGCTGCCAGGTTTGGGCATTACTACCATGATAAAGAATATACCAAATACTGCGATAGTACAAATGAAGAAATAAAAGGTTAAATCTTCTGCTGAAGAAAGAAGGTCTAAAGAGAAGTTGCCACTTAAATTGGTATTAAATGATGAAGAGTTAGCTTGGTTTCTTCCATGGGAATAAATGGATCACACTTGGAGGAAGGAATGGAGGGAAGAAAGGAATGCATGCATGCACAGGCTACACACTAACTTGCATTTTTGTGGAAATGTCTGTTGGATAGTATTTTATCCTTATTATCTAGGTCTTGCCCTGTATGGTGTGATTTTAAGACACACAAAATCTTTGTCCCACTGCCCACAAACCTTGAGGTTTCTCAGAGTTTTGCTGTTTGCTTTAAGCCTTTGCTCACAGATGAAAAGCAAAACTCCTGGATTGCTGACACATGAAAACATTAAACATGAACATCAGCAGTGCAGCCGCTTTAATCTGTAGGGTATATGCCCCTAGGGAACCTTCAGAACTGTGGTGCAGGGAAGTATGATGTGAAAATTGTTTTTAGCCAAAATAAGGTCTGCTAGAAAGTGGAGTTAGAAGGCCTTTGGTTGGGGCAGAGAGGAAGGCCTACGGGCAGGAGAACAAAGCGCTGGCCTTGCGTCCCCTTTATGGTGCTCTGTGATCCAAGTGGGGAACAGATTATCATTCCCAAACCAAGTCTGCAAACCAAGTTGTTCCTGGAGTCTCTAGAAGAGCAGAAGTAAAGATGTATAGCTTAGTGGGAAGATTAGCACATCAGCCAAGGTGTGAACAGTTTGTGTTGAAGAAGGAATTCTTGCAGGGTCTGTGTTTTCTCTTTATTTTTCTTCCCTTTTTTCTCCCCTAAAGTAGGACACAACTTTGAAAAGAAAGACTAATTCTGAAACACCAGAACTGGTTTGTGAAAATTAGCATGCTGCTGTAATCCTCTGGTTGACAGATTAATATCCTAAGGGTCAGTGTTCACCATCTGTCTCAGTGCTTTTCTTGTTTAAATAGTACTTTTCCTTACTACGTGTAAAACAAGCCATTGTAAATTACTGTAAACCTAACATGAAATCAAAACTTCATACTGTCCGCCCACAGTGACAACACATGCGCGCTCACACACACACACACACACAGCAGAGAAAAAGCCATTTCAATTTAATAGCTAATCATTGTCTCAAGTGCTCAAAAATATTTCTAGTATAGTTTTTCTTTTTTTTTTCTTCTTCTTTTTAGAAGATCTCAATATTTCCCTCTCTGCACACCCCTGCCCCTGCTTTTAAAGCCGTTAGGATTGAGGATTCAAGGTGATTTATTTTGATGATTTCAGTAATAAAACTCAAGGGGAAAATTGGTTCATAGTGAATACAGCCACTTTTCATTAAATGCAGCTAAAGGACTAAGAATGAATCTGAAATGGATACTAGATCTGCCATTTGAATCAGAGACAAATACACAATTTGCATCTGACATAAAATCTCATAGGGTCATGTTAAAAAAATCTGCTGGCTGGGAATAGAAATTAAATTGACTTCTCACCTATTGTTGTCCGTCCCTGAGCTCTGCTCCTGTGGAAGTCATTAATGGCTGCAGGTACAAAGGATGGGATGTAGCCCTTTGGGGCTTCTGCAGTCACAGAAATGTTTAGCAGATTGCTGCTTTAGGCCTTGATCCACCATTCACCTTACTGCCCTGGAATCTCCTTTAAGTAAAGTAGTGGTGGCCTCTTTGAGCCTCACAGCCTGCAAGAACAGCCCCAAGTCATTAAATGAGGTATCTGGGCCTCACTTGTAATCCTCCTTATACCCCAGGTGACACTGCACTTCATGGAGTCTGAATATTGAATTTCAAGATTTCTAAATGAAGTTGAAGTCTGATGACATGCTTTTCCAAAATTAAAAAAAAAAAAAAACATTTTCCATCATTAAAAGTAACCTAAGTAAATTAATTGCTTTTAGTTAAAGAAAACTTTTGAAATGTTCTATTTGTGCCTCATTGTCAGTTCTCCTGTATGCCCTAGGAAGTGGAGGAGGGGGCCTGGGAACTGCTCTTTCTTTCTCATCTAACTGCCGCTACACACTATGGTAGGTGAATTACATATGTCTGTATTCATCTCCATTCCTTTTAAAAAAAAAAAAAGTTGTATAATGTAGTAAAGATAAAATTTTAAAAAGTGAATAGATGAACAGAGAAATAATTTGAAGTGAACCTCCATTAACACCCAAGTCAACACATTGTTATATAACTAGAACCCCAACATTTCCCCACATTCCTTCCCAGTCATAGTCACTTCCTCTTAATAGAAACACTCCTGTCTTTATGATTCTTCCTTCCTTGTTTTTTTCTTAGTTTTGGCTACAAATAAATCAACACATAATTATTTTCATTTTACCAGTTGTTGAATTTCATACAGAGCATGCCCACAAGTTAGCCTTTTGCACAACTTCTGTATGATTTGTCCACGGGGTTGTAGTTCATTAATTTTCATTGATAAATTGTATCATGGGAGTGTACCACAATTACAAAAATACAGACCTCCCTGGTGGCACAAGGGGTTAAGTCATAGTACTATGAAGCTATCCATAGCCACTGCAACACAAGTTCTATCCCAGCCAAGGAGGTGACCCACATGGCACAGAAGACCTCTCCTGTCTCACTCACTGCTCCCCTCAGCAGTGTATTTCAGTCAGTCTGCCTGTTCTGAACCCCACCCTGTCTCTGGTGAACCCTTTCACTCCCCATACCTCAGACCTATACCACAGTTCTTGCACACATAAATAAATCTTTTAAAAAATAAATTCCAGAGCATCTGGGGTTGGAGCTCTTAGAACAGTGCTAGTATGGCCTTTTTTTCTTAACGTATATCTTGGCACACAAACTTGTGTATTGTGACATCAGATTGCTGGGTGTGAGGGTGTTCTTGTGTTTAGCTTCAAATGAATATGTATAGTTTCAACTTTATTCTAAGTTACCAGAATTTTACAAAGGGATTATTTCCATTTATGGTCCTATCAACAGCGAATCCCTGTTAGTCCAACATCAGCTCCTGATGCTTTCAGACTTTTACACTTTTTGTACTATGGTCATGTACATTCCTCCTAATAATTCCTCCTGCTACTTCTCTAAGGCATATAGAACCCTGTTTTACAAGGGAGTGAGTCATAGACTCAATTTTTGACAAAATGCCATTAAATGCGAAGGGAACATAAAAAGGACCGAGTCCATAACTGAAGAGTCTAGAATGTCAAATTCATAAAAATTTGTCCCGGTATTGTGATTTAAGGAAGTATGTAATATTTGGAACCCAAATATCTCACATGTCTTATGTGTTTTTGCTGTTATGTGATGGAGAACTTTCAGAAAAAGTGCTTAGATTGGTGTGTACTTTGCTCCAGACAGAAATGAAAAGTAAGGGAAACAAAACTAAAATGAAATCACAATGATGATCGTCCCTCTGCCTGTCTTCTTCAAAACACTGAGTCTGGGCAACATAGTGAGCTGACAGTTTTTGTAAGTTATTACCAGTGTATGTTCCACACTGACTGTGTGCAGTGGAGTCTTGAGTGTGGTGAAAAGCAAAGATTGTTTACTGAGTCTTGGGAGTTTTTCTTATTGCTTCAGGGCATGGGTGTCTGCTGCCCTATCCTAAATGGATGTGTCTCCCATTAGAACAGTAAGCCCCTTGCCCCTATCACTTTGTTACCTGGGCATTTTTGCACCTGGGAGATCGCTCATCTTCTCCAGGTGAGTGCTCTCAAATATCTTTTCCTATAAACAGAAGGATCTGGGTTTTACTAGAGTCCCTGTTCCTTAGTCCAACCTCTTACTCAGGGAGTAGAACAAATGGTCACAATAATACAGATTTTACAGATCAGCTACCAAAGAAAGGGGTATGATATTTTAAGACAGTATTCAGATTATGGTGAAGGGGTTTTTGTTTACTATAGAAGGAAACCTGAGTTAATGCTGACTCTAAAATGTCAGATCTCTAAGGGGAGACAAGAATACTCCTACCTTAACATACATCCTCTTCCTTAACCCTCATGGCAGTTCCCTGAATTAAATGAGACCCTAACCACATCAGTGATGGGAAGATTTTGCTTTAGAAAGGTTGGTGACAAAGTTTGTATTTGAATCAAGGTGCCTCAGTGTTGCTCTTAACTGGTGTTACTAAATGCTTCTGTCCAGGGAGGAAAAACCAAGCAGGAAAACCCTGCCTATTCCAGATATGAGTAGGAGGCTTGGTTTTTCCTGTGAATGAGGCCTAATGAGGCTGTCATTGTGATGAGTCTTGAACTGAGTGTCCAGTATTTGGTACTCTTTGCGTTGTCCAGTAGTGTTGAAAAGAATTCTGTTAGCAAAGGGCAAGCAACAACGTCATCTGGAATTTGTACTAGAAGACGATATCTTTCTCCAGGTCGGGTCTTTGTTATACTATTTAGGGACCTTATTATTTCAAAGCAGTTATGCTATATAAGTGGTTAGTGTTTTCCTAGTGTTCACTAAAGCGCTAAATGCAAAGGCTAAAGTTGTAATTTGAATGTAGTATTTTGTGGTAATATAAATATAACTCTATTTGAAGTGGGTTGAATTAGAAAAACTCATGAATAAATGCTTTGACATAATCAGAATTATATAGCAAGGAATTGACCTACTTTGCAGGAAGACTCCCCCAGAGTTCCTTAGCTAAATAGTACATTAACTCAAAGGAGAAATCTTCCTGCTACTAGCATTTATCAAAGAAGACTGGAACCTGTAGTGGCCAGGTAATCCAAAAAATTCATTTAAAGTCTGGAATCGTAAAAAAATAGAAATCCATGCCTTTCTTTCAGTTTTATTTCAACTGAAAATATATCATAAAGGCACATACTTGTGGACTTTAATGGCAGTATAGGGCCTTATTTTGGTGTATAGTTTTGCTAATCGGGATCTGTGTATCATATAGACATATTTCTATGATTTTCAGGTTTTTTTTTTTAAAGTGGCGTGAGAATTTTAAAATATTTGCAAAGTAACTGATACATAGATTCCTTCTGGGTACCTGTACCTTTTCTCTAATTTTTCTTACAGCGGTTTTCAGCAAGTTACCCGTTGTGATTATTTCTAAATAGTGATCTTCATTTACGTAGACATGACAACCCCTGCTTCATCTATAATATTATAATTAATATTTAATGATTGTGTACTTATAATGACAAGGACGATGTTCATAAATGACTTTGGGAATAGAGGTACGGGGTTCTTGGCAACCATTTCTCTGAACAGACTCAAGAGGCTACTTGGCGTGAGTGTTCCGAATGAAGCCCGTATCCAACAGTGAGAAGGGTTGGTCCAAAACAGTGGTAAGCTTAACAGATCTCTTCATGTACCTCTCCTGCAGAGTCGTTCTGAGGACTTGAGACAATGGCAAGCAGATAAATAAATAGCATAGAAAAGTGATAAGTACAGAGTAGGACCTCAGGAAATTATACCTTAGATTTTTCTTCTTTCCTTACACCCTCAGTTCAATCAATACATTTTTATTGTATTGTATCATTGGTTTAAAGATTTTCTACTAGATTATGATCCTGGTGGGGATAATGGACACTTTTTATAAAGCATGCTTTCTCACTCCCTTTTCATTAATGTTCAGTCCCTAGTAGGGCTTCTGAAAATGTTTTAATCCAGGCAGTTAGACAAGGAGGGAGGTGGGTCACAGCTGAGGCATGAGAGTCCTGGCTAAGAGGCCTGTGTTTGGGGTTCACACACCCAGAGCATAGGTTAGGGGGTGTTGTGCAGAAGGTGAGGGGCAAGGGTGGAAACAGCCACATAGGGACCGAGACTAATGGCCAGTACAGAGTCCTCGTGGGGAATGTGGAGGCCAGTTTCCTCCAGCACCCTGTCCCAGGAATATGACTTCATTTCTGGCCACCTGACTGCTGGCTAAAATCAGCGTCTCAGACATCTTCTGCAGAGGTTTGCTGCCCAGTGAGAAGATGTTTGTGAGAGGAACCAAACGTGATTCAGTCCTGGGAACTTCTTAAGGACAATGACTCGTCTCCTACTGAATTTCAATTCTAAATCTATGAAAACACAAATCAGATCTAATTGGGGAATTCCGTGAAGCCCCAGACTTCTAGATGAAACCATCAAGAGTCTCACAGTCCTCTGTGCATGGACTGAGATTATGGCCATTCTTCCTTCATCGTGAAAAAGCACACTCTCCAATTGCTGGCAACTCTGTTAATAAAAATGAAATGTTCTTTAGCTTAACTGTTTCTAAACAGAAAAATGTTTGGGCCCCATGCCAAGTAACAACAGAAAAGACATGAAATGGCCTTTATGAAACATTGAGAGGAAAACCGTTTGCTTTAGCTGCTTTAATTTGAGGAGGATCTCCATTGTGAGCCACGGAATATTTGTTTCCTCTCTTGCCTGCCTCTCTCTTTGGTAATTAGACTTTCTCTCTATCTCATGCTGTTTGGGCTTTAATAACCCCAGGTTTGGTGTTCCCACTGTTTTGAGGCTAAGTGGCTTATGCCACTGACCGGAGACCTCTGATCTCTGTACCTGTGGCAGACAGTTCTGCCTTTTCTATTCCACGAGGTTCGTTAGGAAGGACTGATACTCAGTACGTGTCACCGAGGCAACAGGCAGATCAGTACTTGAGTATTCTCCTATGACCTTGACACCTTGTTTGGCACCATATAGTAGAAAGAGTGGACGGGCTCGTCAGACTCAGCTTTACATGTTAGCCCAGCCTCCCTACCGAGGCAATTCCTGAGGCTCCACATCCTCATCAGTAGAAAGGGAAGCACAGTCACATAATGTCTTTTTCTCCCCATGGAATTGTTCTGAAGAGTAAATGAGTTGAAGAGGATAAATCAACTGTATTATTAATTGAGTAATAGTTCTTCTTCTCTTTACTCCTCAAAATTTATGTTGAATTTACTCCCCAAATTACATTCAACATAATTTTGGTCTCACTCAAAAGTAGGAACAATGCAGACATAACTAGGTGGGATGTGTGGACGTTAATTCGGTCTGACTTACATCCTTACAAATAGGGAAGTTAGTGTGCAGGACAGACACTTAGGGAGGATGCCACGTGAAGATGAAGGTAGCAACTGCAGAGCTGCACCTTTCAGCCAAGGACTGCCAAAGACTGTCAGTGAGCCTCCAGAAGCTAGGGAGAAGCACAGAACAGTGTCCCCCTCACAATTAGAGGGGATCAGTCATGCTGACATTGATTTTTTTTTTTTTTTTTGCCACTTGGTGGGACTCTGTTCCAATAGTCCTGGGAAACCAGTGTACACCTGCTACTCAGTTTTAGTTCTTTGCCTCTCTTCCCCTTGCACCTCCTCTCCTGTAACCTCCTTTATATATATATATATATATATATATATACACACACATATATATATGTATATATATATTCAGAAAAGTGTAGGACCCCTGTGGGATGGACACCCTTTGATAGCACATCCCACTTCTGGTCTAAAGCACATGGAAGAGTTATCTTCTGTTTCTGTGATGTGTAATGTGTATTTTTTAATCCTCCCGGTAGCGCCTGCAGTAATCTCCAGCACACACATCCGCGTGGAAGATTTGACAATAAGAACTGCCTCGTGAGGCTGACCTGAAAAGGAACAGCAGATATAAACATGTTGCCATCTTGTCATTTTGAAACAACACTGTTTAAGGCATCTCAGAGAGCCCAGAGAGAAAAGTAGTATTCTTTTCTTCTCGGCCTCCTGTCTTTCCTTTAGCAGGGAAAGATATTTGCAGGTGTGTGGAGACAGCAGGAGGGAACAGGGAGTACAGCTTCCCTGAAAACATCCTGAGTGATTTGCATTGTATAAGTGGGCACAAGCCACCTCACTTAGTCATTCATATTAATTGAGCAATTTTAGAATTTAAAGTGGAGTTCCTTCTGGGTGCCTGAGAAGACCTTGTCCCTGGCATGTCCTTGGAACTGGCCCTGTTGGGGGCAGCTGTCTGTTCCATCGTGGAAAAGCCTCTGCCTAGCTAGACAATAGCATCAGTATCACCTTGTTCAGCACCTCGATTATAAAGAAATTCAGACTCTGGGAACTCACAGTGTGGCATCCAAGGGCCGTGAGGAGCTTTTTCCAGTCTCAACACAAAACATTGTCTTTTTCCACTTGTCCACCGAGCCATAGAGAATCCTTTACCTTGATCTGAGGACCTAGGATCTCGGCTCCTTCAAGTGTTCCAAGCAGCTGTGTGGGAGCCAGGGTCCCTCAGAGTAAGCTACCTACAGACTGCAAAATTCCAGCAGAGAGAAGTTTCTGAAAGATCAAAGGCTTCACACCTGTGGGTGATGCTCCATGCAGAGCCAGAGAACAGGAGTAGCCAACCCGCAGCCTATCTAAAATGCACATCTATACAAACCCTTCTATTTTCCTAGGTGGAGCAGAAATACAAAGACAAGGTGTATGCAGGTTTGAGAGAGAACAGAGAGTGCAGGCCATAGCAAAGGGCACTGGAGCTAGACTCAGAGACATGCATCCCTGCACCTGCCAAGTGAGGAGGTGGGAAAACGTCACAGCACCTGCACCTGTCAGAACCGCACTTCCTTTATTTGTAAGATAGGTTAATAATAAGTACCTGACAAGGTGTTGCCGGGGTTTTGTGCAATAGTGTGTGTCAATATGCTTTACACTTGTGTGGTTACTTGTCAGTCTGTTTTCCCTCCATCTATCATCTCTCACATTTATTGAATGATTACTGTGTGTCAAGCACTTTGCTAAGGATATTATATTCATTAATCACATACCTAAAGGAGCTGTATGTGGTTAGTGGTTAAAGATTACTGGAGTCTGAATGAATTCCATCTGCTTTATAACCTTGATCAAGTTCCTTCTCTGTGGGCCTTGGTTTCCTCATCTGGAAGATAGGGAAGATTACAGTATAGTGTCTGTGCCATTGGATCTTTATGAGAAACAAATATGAAGCTTGCAAAATAGTTGCACAAATCTGGTACATATAAAAGCTCAATAAATACCAGTATTGAGAAGAACTTGTTAAGAAGTGCCTTTCTTGGTAACTTGCTCTAAGGAGTGAGTGTCTTTGCAACTGTTAAAGGGATCACATAGCTATAAGGTTGTTGTATGGCTCAATCTGTGACTAGACTTTAGTTGTGTTAGGAAAAATGTGTTTTTTAAATTAGTTGGTTTTGTGGTTTAATGGGTATGAACCTATTTACATTTATCTCTGTGTCTTTAAGAAACTTTTCAGTATGAAAGGAGCATTTGGTAATACCTAGGAATGAAACTGATGGCTTGAGGGCAAGAGATCAAGGGGAAAAAAAATCACATTTTTGGAAGGAATTGAACACATCACTTAAGAGAGAACTGGAAACCAAGACTTCCCCCAAATTTGAACCAAAGGGCAGAAGATGGGAACAGGAAGGTAACAGGTACAGAGGGAACCTGGAAGATGAGGACAGAGAGGCTGTTGCTCCCCAAAGAGAAAATGTACAGATGTGCGGACATGTAGGGTAGATTCTGGTCCCTGGGTCTCATTGGACTTCATTGGCTGAAGCAAAGGCATATAGATTGAGGGAAATGGAAGTAAGAAAGAGGAAATTAGGGCCTCCCTGGTGGCGCAGTGGGTTAAGCAACGCACTATGAAGCAGACCGCAGCCACTGCAGCACGAGTTCGATCCCTGCTGCCAGCCAGAGAGGGG